>VZUI01043247.1:0-96836 GCA_013401135.1 Cettia cetti
CGTGCCTGCTGCCTTGGAAGCTGTGGGGCCGGGCTGTGGTGCTGTGGCTGCTGTGGGGCTGGGCTGTGGGGCCGTGGCTGCCGTGGGGCCGTGGCTGCTGTGGGGCCGGGCTGTGGTGCCGTGGCTGCTGTGGGGCCGGGCTGTGGGGCTGTGGCTGCTGTGGGGCCGTGGCTGCCGTGGCTGCTGTGGGGCCATGGCTGCTGTGGGGCCGTGGCTGCTGTGGGCCCTCCCCATTTCCACGGCCCCAGAGCTGCTGCTTTGTGCTGGTTCTTGCCGGGTCCGTCGGGCTGGTGTTTCCTGCTGGGCCCCAGCCCCAGGCTGCAATCCCTGCTTTCATGAGCAGGCTCCCAGCTACGGAGCCATTGAAGATCCCGAACAAAGCTTGGCTTAATTAGGTCCTGGTTTTTGCTCTGCCCCACCCTGCAACCTTTCATTCACTTAATGGGGCTCTGCAAGGCCTGGGGTGGTTTTACCTGACAGCAGGTAGGGTTGGGGCTTTCCTTGGCACTGGGCTCTGGCTGTGGTGATCATTCCACATCTTTCTCCTTGGTGTCTCACCCCGGGCTGGGGGCTGACTGTGTGTGGGACAGGACCAGGTTTAATTTCTTTGCCTGGTTCATGGTCTAAGAACTGGGATGAAGGCAGACAAACGTGGGTTTTGGTGGAGCCCCACGTGCCTCCCTCAGCTCTGGGGTGGGTCTTGGACATCTCTGAGCCTCATTGCTGGCTTGTTGAGCACATGGATGGAATCTGCTGCTCCTTGAGGGGATGCTGTGAGTCAGGGGAGGTGGTGGAGGGGACCTTTGGGGTACTGGTCCCTTGGTCGTGGCGTTTCTCTTCATTTTCTTTCCTTGCAAGAGTTCATGGTCAGTTTGATGAGACGTTTGGTGAGACTTGGGCATTCCTCGGGATGTTTAGGCTGATCCCAACTCCAAAGGTGTTCAAACAGCACAGGGCATGGTGGCACATTTCCCTCTGGGGATTTTCCCTTCTCCTTGTCCTTCCAGGTGCCCCTGTGGTCTCCAGGTGCCAACCCAGGGGCTTTTGTTGTGCTGCCAAGTGTCCAGAGCAGGGGAAGAATTGATAGCAGGACTCGGATCCTTCAGCCTTGTGCTCTAATAAATGAGTTTGCAATTCCTTACAAGCATTCCTAGGGCTGGATGCACGTCCCTAAAGCTTCCCGTGCCCGTGGCTTTTGTTGTAACTTGATAATTGGCATTAATTACAGCAGCCAGGTTGGAAAAGTGAGGTTCCTGTGGATGTAATGGTTTAGCTTCTCTCATGGCTCAGTCTTCATGGGACATCTGGTGGGTTTGCTAGAAGAGAAGAGGGATTTTAACTTTTCCTTGAACAATATGATGATAACATGTGACCGAGATTGTGCTGAAACCGGATCCCTCCTCTCCCCCTGTGCCGTTTCCAATGGTGTAACTTTTAATAAGAGTCTGGGGCTGGGTGATTTATTTTTCCCCAGTGCTCAGGATTGCTGAAAGAGGATAAGAGCCCTGCTGAAGTTAACCCATACATGTCATCACGGGGAAGTACAAGGGAAAAACCCACTTAGGCTCCAGTCTACCTGCCACATTTCAGTTTATTCTCCATTTCAACTCATTTAATAGCTCTGCTTGAAGTGTAGGTCTGTGGGAGTGACACACAAAGCACATGGTCCTTCCTGCCTCCTCTTGTGTACCGAGGGAGCTCAGTGTGCATTTAACTCATTTTCCAAAAATAAGTACATTTTGGGTCTAGCACCAAGCCACTGCTATTTATTGGCTCAGCTTTGATCATCAAAAAAAGCTTTTCCTACTAAAACCACAAAATTCAATTTTGTGTAACAAAGAGAACCATTCTTCTCCTGTTGCTCCTTTGCTTGATGAACTTTTAAACAGGAGGTTTTAGCATGAAGGCAGAAGATTATCTCTGTCATATGTGTAAATGAAAAAAAAACACCAAACCCTCTTTTTGAAGTAGAACCTTTCATGGCTGTAATATTGGCCTTAAAAAGAGGGAAAGTCTTCAGTGAAGTAGCAGGCTCGTTGTAAAGTTCAGGGGATCAGTCAGTGCTAACTGGAAGCACAAGTTGTGGATAGCTGGGTGGATGTGGCCTGGGTCCATGGATGATACCCCAGAGCCCTCTTCAGCTGGTGCTCAAAGCATTTGTGTCTTGGAACAAAGTTGTTTGTCCAAGGACCAGTGTCCAGCCACAGCTTTTCCCTTGGAATGGGGATGCTCCTGTTTTCCCAGTGAGGTGCAGTGGCCTGGGAAGATCTGTCTTGGTGGGAAGAGGCACTTGGAGATGTCTGACTCCAAAGTTTCCTCCTCCTGAGCTCAGGCAGTGCCACATTCAGGCTTGTGAAGCCACCAAGAGGGGCTCCAGCTTTTCCTCCTTAGATCCATTTCTGCTGGGGAGCAGAGCTGAAGGAAACCTGCTGTTTGGGTGTTATATTTGAAACCCAGGTGGTTCCCTGGCCTGGGCTGAGCCTCCTCTGTCCCCCGGGAGCCGGCAGAGCTTGGCCGGTCCTGGCGTCACCGCGGCTCCCAGCCGGAGCTGGGGAAATACCAGGGAAAGGGCAAAATCCAGCAAGGCAGGAACAAAAGCTCAGCCTCGTGACTCATAATTGGTGGAACATTTGTAGTAATTTTTTTTTTTTTCCCTTCCCCTCAGACTTGGCTCCTCCAGCACATGCCAAGAAGCTGCTGTACCCGTTAGACTTGCCAGGCGTGTGGAGGGCTGAGCGGGAGCTGGGCTGGGCTGGGGTGGTGGGGACGTGCTGGAGCAGCTGCCGTGGGCTTTGGGGTTGCCTGCCTTCCTCTGAGTCCCACAGGGCTCTCCCTCACCTGGCCTGGGAAGGACCTTGTCCTAAACCCCATGGAATAGCCCCATTCCTGTTGAAAAAGCCCCATGATGAGCTTTGAGCAAAGCTCTTGTTAGTGGTGGCTTTAAATTCTGGAGGTCCTGAGGGGAGGACAGGTAGGAGAGTAAAAGGTGGGCTTGCACCTGTAGGTCTCTGTGCAGGCTTGACCATCCCCAGGGAAGATGCTGGTTTATTTTCTCCAAAAATAGTTGTTTTGGGTTTTTTTAAATTTGAAATCACTTCCCATGTGCTAAAACTCTCCAGGAGTTTCAGCTTGGGTGAACCCATGTGTAGCTGAAAACGTGCATCCTAAAGAAGAGATGTTGAATTGGTGGTTTGTTGGAGGAGGGATGAATTCCTGTCCGTGCTCCAAAGCAGCAGGAAGGTGTTTTCCACCTGGAAGTGGAAGCACAGGCAGGAGTTTATTCCCAGCAGTTCTGCTGATGTCCAGAAGGTGCTGGGCTCCACGTGGAGATGAGCTCTGCTTGATGATGATGGAGGAAAGCTGGGAATTAACAGAAGAGATAGAGACTGAATGGGCCAGAGCTTATTTAATTTTTTTTTTTAAAGCCTGGGAGGATGAGGATGTTTTTGCAGGGCAGTGGTGGGGCTGGGGGCATTGGACTAGGGGAGCAGGGTCCCTGTACCACCAAAGGGAGGAAGAAGGCAGGAGCATCCATCCCATCCCAGCTGGTGACTCAGCCCTGCTGAGGCAATGCCACGGCTCCAGGCAAGAGCCAGAGGGTTTTTTCTGCTTCCAGCAATATTTAGGATGAACTTAAGGAAGCATTTTTTAAACCCACTGAATGGAGAAAGTGAACGTCTCCCTTCCTCTCCCCCCCAGAAATAACAGGCTGCAGGATTTATGCTAACAAGGAAATTTATGAAGATCCTGTGTGTTAGGAGTAGGGAAAAAAAAAAAAAAAAAAAAGAAGCCCATTAAATCTGTCAGGCGGATGTGTGTGGCAACTGGGCAAACACTGCCCTTTCCGGGCTGGGGGAGAGATTCTGGAATTACCTGTTAATAGAAAAAAAAGGGTATTTTTCTCATTAATAGGGCAGCAGTTTCTTCTGCTGGGGGGAAATGTTGGGGTTTGAGGATAGACTCTGGCTTTGCTGTGTCTCAGTGCCAGCTCTGGGCTGGGGGCTGGGTCTGACCCAGCACCACCCTGGAGCCTTTTCATCCCTTCTTCCCCCTCTCCTGCAGAAACAAATCCTTTAAAAAGAGACACAACCTATCTGTGCATCCAGTTTAATCACAGACAGATGTTTGTTTGGGCCAGTAATGGTTTTGGTTTCTTTTTTTCTTGCATATTTAACTGTAGGTTTGCTGGCTTGCCTTTCCCTGTGCAGTCTAGAACAATCAGGGTTTGGCTAAAACCTCTCCTGGTCGGAGGAAGGAGCCTGTTGCCAAGAGCTACTTCTTTGATGCAAAAAAATACATCCTGGAGGTGCTTTGTCAGATGTTTTTATATTAAACAGTTTTCCTCCATAGTTTCAGTTTGCCAACGGGAAATAAAGTGCATCTATTTTCCAGTGTGCCTCAGAGAGGAATTCTTTGCTGGCTGTGGAGGCTTTTCCCACAGGGCTGTGGATGCCCATGGATGCTGGAATCCCCCTGGGAGAACTTCAGAGCAACACCCTGCCCTCCCTGAGGGTTTGCAGCTTCTGGCCCTGCCTGGGGCTGACATCAAAGGCAGCTTCTCCAAGTGCAGGGTGAATCATGGATTAATCCCTGAAAGGGAAGGTGGGGAAGCTCTGGGTGCCCATCCCTGGGCTTTCAGTGCTGTCCCTTTCACAGAGGTGCAGGTGTGCTCCTTTTGGTGATTTTGTGAAGGCTGAGGGACCACTGAGGAATTTGCTGGAGGTGGGAAGAGGTGGTTTGTGCTGAAGGTCTCCTGAGGAGGAACATCAAGGTTCCCCTGAGGTTTTGCATCCTGGGCAGCAAGGAGCAGCAGCCCCCAAAAACAGTCTGGCAGGAGAGCGGTGTCTCCTGGACTGGGAGGTGGGGAATGTCCCTTTGTTGCTATAACTGTCCAACAGGCCACACTTGAGAAATGAGGACAATCAAAGCTGTCCCTAAAAAAAAAAAAAAAAAAAATCTGGGCAGCTGGAGTTGTTCAGAAGAAGAAAGGAAAAAATCCAAACTGGCTGCCAGAGCCTCGGGATCATCTGCCTGGGGTGGCACAGGCTGCACCAGGGCTGGGAGGAGGTTGGTCTGACCAATATTGGGCCCCTGCTTTGCAGGTGAAGCCTCTATTTGTGTGTACACGCAGCTCCCAAACTCCAGAAGAGAATTTTCCGTGAGGGAGGCAGGCAGGATGATGCCCTGAAGGTTCCACGGGCAGTATTTGGGGAGCAGAGTTCCTTTGGAGGCAAGACACTGAAGTTCTCAGTGTATTCCAGCAGGGAAGGATAGAGTTGCTTTTTCTCCCTCTGTTACCTGGAACTAGGATGGATTTTCACAGCTAGCCTGGATGTTTTCAACCTAGAAGTTCTTGGAGAAAGTACAACACCCAGATAAAATATGTTTTTGTCTGTGGTTCATTGAGCAGTTACGATGTTTGGCCTTGAATCACAGAGTAATCACATCCCTCACTTCTCCAAGCACCTAGGCATCACTCTTGAAAAAAGAAACATCAGGAAGTAAGCAAGTTACTTAAAAGTAAATTAGCTTAATCTTCGTAGCCTAAATGTTACATTCTTGCACCCTATTAAGGCTTGGATACAACTTTCTAGGTAGTAAAAGTTCCTTTGATGTAGCTCTGGTTGTGTCCTTTAACCAGCATGGATCCGATGGATCCGGCTTTGTTTGAACTTTCCTTTTTTCCCTGTGCCTGTGTTTTGCTTTTTAAAGGGATTTGCTGAATACTGGACACAGTGTATTTATGACCTTTGAAAATGGTGAATGTTTTGAAGGAGGAATTTTGGCTTCTTATAGGGGACCTGTAGAGAGAGGCTTGTGTTCACAGTCCCAGTAATAGATTTTATTTTTTTTTTTGGTGGCACTTTGATGAGTGAGAGGTGTTTATAGGCTTGATTCATAACTGAGTTACCAAGGTTTTCCACGGAAATAACTTATTAAATGTGTGGCGCTCACCGGAGCGATTGAAGTCTGGAGATTTGCTCTTCATCAAAGGCACCTCCAAGACCTAACTCAGCATTTTACCTCTGGAGGATGCTCAGACCCAAAAGGGCTGTGTGGTGTGGGAGCTCAAGATGGCTTTTAGTAAATTTTTTTAAAAAAAAAATAAAAAGGCAAACTGGAAGGAGGAGGGGAAAAAAAAAACCCTCAGGAAAAACATCCCTTCCCCCCTCCACCCTGTCATTGGGAGCTGCTGATGGTTAAACCTGGTTTTCTGGAACACTGCTTGTTTGTGTGGATTTTGCTCCTCTGCTCCACAGCTGAAAAGTCCATCCCTTCAATGCTGCTGAGGGCTTTGAAGTGTCCCGAGCCCCTGGAACCACAGGTTCAGTTTACTGGCAAAGGAGACTCAGCTCTTTGTGCTTCCCAAGAGCCTGGGATTGGGCACGTGGGGCTGTGATCCCACCTCTGCCCCGTGTCCTGCAGCTCCAGGAGATCCAGGAGCTGGGTGCTGATGGAGGAGGAGGGACTTTGCCTCACTGAGGTCCCACCTTGCTGCTGAGGATTTGGGCTGTGCCTGTCTCAGCTCTGCTCTGCCCCTGCTCTGTGCCTTTCACTTCATTGATTCATCAAATCCTGGTTTGGGTTGGAAGGGAGCTTAAAGCTCATCCCATTCCACCTCCTGCCACGGCAGGGACACCTCCCACTGTCCCAGGCTGCTCCTGGGCCAGCCTGGCCTTGGACACAATTCCAGGGATCCAGGGGCAGCCACAGCTCCTCTGGGCACCTGTGCCCATCTTATCAAAAGTCCTTCTCCAGCTTTCCTACAGCCCCAGAAAATGAGTGTTTAGCTGGAGAAAAGAAAGCATCAGCCCAGGGGCAGAGTGCTGGGGGAGCAGAGATTGAGGGGAAGACACATCCAGCACTGGGGTCTGGGCTTGGCTTGCTGAGGGCTGCTGGATTCCTGCTTGGGTGTGTTTTTTTTCTTCTGTAAGAACAAAAACATTTCACATGGAAATGCCTGTCTTGGCTGACCTCTTGCAGGACTGCTGATGCTGGCTGGTAATGGCCTTTGCAGCTCCTGGGGCTGGAGCAGGGATCAAACAGCTCTGGCATTGATGGGCTGCACTGTGCTGCTGTCCCACCAGCCCTTTCCCAGAGAGGCTTTTCCATCAGTGAGAAGCTGCTTCCTCATCCCAGGCTTTGGAGATGGGAAAATACATGGGCTAAAAGCTACCAGCATCTGAGGATATAAACAGAATTAAACCCAAAGCTCTTCTCCTGCACCACAGCTTTCCCTCTCTCTTTTTCTTTTCATGTTTTCCTGATTTTATTCTTTAAAGGGGTAAGAGTTGCCTGTGGTGCCCAGACCTGAAAGCCCTGACAAAATACAAGCTGTGCCTGCCTGTCCACAGGGATGCAGCCCCTGGCAGGGAGCAGGCACAGGCTGGGATGCTGCTCCCTGCCCTCGGCGTTTTGCCTTTCAGGTTATAAAAGCCCATGTATGAAACCTGCCAAAAAGTCAAATTCCCAACGGTGCAAGAGAGAGGGATGTGTGGAGAGTTTGTTTTGCCCTTCACAGCAGCTCTGTGTTCCTGGGGGATGCAGGAGGGCTTTGCTGAGGCTTCAGGGAGCCCACGTGCTCCTGTCCTGCAGCATCCCCCACCCACTCCAAGTGCAGTTCCCAGAGCAAATGCTGGACCAAAGCCACCCCTCTCTTCCCACTGGCAGTTCGTGGAAGTGCCCTGGTGTCACATTTGCTGTCCCAGCTGGACACTGATGCTCAGCTGGACCCAGTGCAGCCTGGCCACGTCCCCTTCCTGTGCCTGTGTTTGCTTTATGGCTTTGGAGATGTTCCTCCTCCTAAGTGCTTGTAGCAGCTGAGAAGGATCAGGCTGCCCATTCCTCCAGGAGCTGGAGTCTTCGAGCTGCTGCAGGGGCATGTCTTGATGCCAGAGGGATACTCAGGCAGGACTTCTCACAGTGGCTCCACAGAAGGGTGGGAGACACAACTGTGTTGGTTTTATCTGTGTATTGCATGAGCAGGAGCAGAACCCCCCAGCAGAAAGGCTATTTTTCAGCTCTTTCCATTTATTAAGGTCTCATTTGTAAGATTTTTCCATGAGAGATGCCAAAGAATGTTAAAGACTCTTAAAAAAAGTGCCAGCTGCTTTGTGCTTTCACACACAGTGATGCAAAGTCCCGTTGTCTGTTTAATCAGGGAATAAAGGAACCTGCAGCACAGGCTGCCCAGACAAACTGTGGCTGCCCCATCCCTGCAAGTGCTGGCCTGGGCTTCAGGCTGGGCTCATGGCAGGTGGGATGAGATGAGCTCTCAGGCCCTTTCAGCCCAACCCATTCTGTTTTCTGATAAGGCTGAGCTGTCTTTAGATTTTTGCCACCTGTGTGCAGAGGCTCCTGCAGGGCTGGACGTGCTGTGCAGAGCACATCCCTGAACTCCCCTTCCCTCCCTTTCTTTCCCCTCCTGGCTGCTCCAAGGCCTGTTCCTGTTCTGTTCCTGAGCGTGGTGCTCGCACAAGGCCCCGTTTGTGCGATCCTGCAACGGGGAAAGCCAAGTTTGTCCACGGGGAAGAATGAGGCACTTGATTCATCCCCTCCCTGTGAGGCTGTGGGGTCTGGGAGCATCCCTGTCCTGCACAGGGAAGGCAAACACGGGCTGTGGTGGCTGGGAACTCCCATGCTTCTGCTTTCCCTTATTCCTGAATAAATGTTGTTCCTTTGGGAGCACTGCTGCATCTTCCCCTCAGCTCTGTGGCAAACACAGTCATTGTGCCCTGATTTTTTTTTTCCTGTTTCTTCTCTGTATTTGTTCTTCTTTGAATCTTACAGTGACCTGAGATAAAAATGAACTATGGGTGGGGTTTTTTTTTCAGTATTCCTCTTAAAATCCAGAGAAGTTGTGATGTAAGCCAACAGGAGCTCTCGCTCTGGAAGTGTTTAAGGCCAGGTTGGATGGAGTTCTGGGTAGCCTGGTCTGGTTGGCAGGGGGTGGAACAGGATGATCCTAAAGGTCTCTTCCAACCCCAACCATTCCATGATTCTGTGATCCATCCCCTCATCACAAGCAAAGCTTTGCCAAGTCTCACAGCAAACAGTCACTGGTGCTTATAAAAAGCTCAGGCTCCAAGTTTAGATCTGGCTGGGTTTGTCTGGTGCAGCAGCTCGGGGTATCCAGCTGTGGAGAGCAGGAGCAGATGTGAAAATGGGCAGATTAATGTCTCAGACCCAATCCCTCCCTATAAATTGTGTGTCTGCAGCTGCCACTGAGGGCTCGAGCTGTTCTGCCACGGGGCTGATCACAGTAAAAGTGAATCCAGCAGGTTTTGATTTTGGCCTCTTCTGGAGAACTCTTTCTGCTGAGGTTTTATGAAGCCCTGAGAACACAACACTTTCCAGAGAAGCCCTGGGTGCCTGGGCTGGGTGCAGAGCAGCCCTTGGTGGCAAGGCCAGGGCTCAGCTCTCCTCAAGTGTCACGGAGTTGCTTTCTGAGATCTGCAAAAAAAACCCAACAAAACTTTATGAATCGACCAGGAAGCCAGTAAAAATTAGTAGTAACAAGCTCATTTCAATAGAAATGGGTTTGCTGCTCTGCTGGCTGCCAACCATTTATGAGACTGGCCGGGTGCCGGGTCCAGCGCCGCATCCCTCACCCTCCTGCTGCTGGAAATCATTTGTGACTCCAAAAAAATAAATAACACTATTGTGGAGCTGCTTTTATGGCTGGGGCCTGAGCTGGGTGGCAGCTCTGGAGTTTGCAAGCCTGTCTGGGGGCTCTCTGCTCCATCTCAGGTGGGTTTGCAGGGTGCAGGTGAGGACATGGGATGGGAGTTGTGCAGTTCCTGGATCTGATGCCAGGGGAAGAGCTGGCTCAGTGTGGCTGTCCCAATTCAGGGGTGTTGTGCCAGCAGAGGTTTAGCATGGATATTTGGGAAAATTTCTTCCCCAGAAGGGCTATCCAGCCCTGGCACCATCCCTGCAGGGATTTGAAAGCCATGTGGATGTGGCACTTGGGGACAAGTGGAATGGTTGGAGCTGCTGATCTCAGAGGGCTTTTCCAGCCTTAACCTGGGATTGCTCCTGTCTCTGGTGGGGGACAGACCCCAGAAAGTTTCTGCCTTGGCTCATCTTTAAATACTTATTTAAATAAGAGCTTTCCAGCATGGGAATTTCTCTGCTTCTTCCATTCACACTGGGCCTGTTCCAGTGCTTGCACAAAGGGATGTGCGTGCCTGAGGAGACTTCCACCCCCAGCAGTACAAGGAAATTCCTGGGAGAGTACAAAGTAAGGTAAAGATCCTGTGAGTACAGGGAGCTGCTCTTCCCCATTGCTAAATTATTTGAATGGAAGGGAAATGTCAGCAGAATTATGATTTTTTAAGAAAAAAGAGTCAGTCACACTTCACAGGTTACAGACTAGGAGCACACTGGGCAGCTTCTTCATCACTGGAACAAGAAAATTGGAGTCATTCTTTATTCCCCAGTAATTACAGCCACATATTTTGAAATATCCATGTCTTTTCCATGTTGAATCACCAGTACAGACCTTCAGAGCCGTATTGAATTCAGCTGTGCTTGAAAGGGTCGGTCATTTGAGACTCCCAACATTAAAAGATCTTTGCAAATTAGTTTTGCTCTTGCCATGCTGAATTTGTTTGTGTAGAAAACCTCAGTAGATTTGGTATGTGCCTGTCTTTGAAGGGCTCTGCTTCAAAGGCTGCAGCTCTGGGTGTTTTATGTGCTGAGCTCTGCAGTGCCCTGAGCTCGCTGCCTCGCTGGGGAAGTGTCAGCTCGTGTGAAACCTGCAGGAAGGAAAAGCTGAGCGTGGCTTTTCAAAGCCTTCAAGGAAATTGGATGCCCAGGGCTGATTCCTGTAGGAAACGGGTGCTGGAGCTCCTGTGTGTCGTTGGTACAGCCCCAGGAGGGGTTCTCTCCATGCCCCTTCCCTGGGGGGGAGAGGAAACCTCTGTGAATTTTGGAGAATTAGGGATAGCTGGTCTCAGAAGATTCAGCTGAGATCTTGACAGTGAGAAGCCAAACACAAGAGATTTGATAGCTAGTATTCAAAAAAAGGTAACTAATATTGTGAACTTTCCTGGTTCTTGGCTTGAAATCTGGGTTTTTTCCCAAAGAAATTGAATCTCAGAAAGAAAAATGGGAGAACCTGTCTCACATCCTGGACTTTTGCACGTTTAGATCAGGTCTGTCACCAAACAGGTTTTGTTGGAGTGGGGCTGGAGCCCTTTCCCCTCCAGCCTGGTGTATCCATGCACATCCCAGAGGGCTGCACTTTGGAACTGATCACTTTAAAACACAGAAACAGAAAAACCCCATAAAATAAAAGGTGCTAATGGAAGGGCTGAAGGGCTGTGTCCTCCCAGAGCCTTGGGCTGCCCCAGAGAGGGGCTCTGTGTGCCCAGACAAAGCTGGGGAAGGTTTTTGTGAGCAGCCAGTGCATTGTCCACGTTCCCAGCGTGGGAGTGTTGGGCTGCCTGATGTGCCCCAGGGAAGGAGCTGCCCTGGCTGGGTGTGTGCAAGGATCAATCCAGGTTTAAACGAGGACAAACCAAGCAGCAGCAGAGCATTGCTGGGAGCCAGCAGATAATCCCAGCTCAGCCTCGGGCTGGGTGGCTGCCTTGCAGAAAGCGCTCCTTTCTCTCCTCTTCCCCCTTTTCTCCCTCTCATTGAGATTTCGACACAATATTATTTTAATCCCCGTCCTCTGGCCCCTCCTCCCCGTGCCCTTCCCTGCAGGCTCTCTCCCCCCATGCAGGCTGCAGAGGCTCCCAATGAGAACCAGCTGCCTTCCAGAGCCCTTTCCCCTCGCAGCGGGGCCGGGCCAGGGCCAAGCTGGCACCGTGCAGGTCGTGGCTGCCTGGCTCTCCCCAGCCTCCAGAAGGCTTCTCCTCCTGGCTTTGTCCTCTCTGAATGGTGTTGGTACTCCTGGGATTTGGGGCTGCCTTTGGAGCTGTCCCACCTTGGAGCATTGTGGTGTGCCCGTGGGGTGGGGCACAGGGAGCACCTGGATTTGGGATGTGCCACTTCCCAGCTCCCTGCCATGGCCCAGCCACCTCCAGCCATCACAGCACAGCCTTGCTTGCATTGGAGGTTCTTCTAAGCTGGCTTAATTGCTCCTGGAGCTTGTCTGTGGGTCAGGCTGCCTCCCTGCAGGTCCCTGGGGCTGAGTGTTTGGTGTGTATTGAGCACAGGAAGCATCCACTGGGATTGGGAGTCATGTTTTCCACCCTGTTCAAACACCCAGGAAAGTTTTAGGGATTCAGGAGGTGCTTCCAAGGCAGGCAAGTGACTGAAAGTGGTTCAGGCATGAACAGCTCACTTGTGCCAGCTGCAGTAAGTACCAAACTCCTCACACCCAGCCTTCAGTGCCCCAGGAGAGTGGTGAGGGTGAGCACAGGTTGCTTTTACAGAGGGAAGGAGCATTTCTCCAATGCCTGGGTGAGTGCAGCCACCTGAGGGAAACAGCCTGGGCTTATTTTGCAGCTTTTATTCCTCATTTCTCCTTTAAAGTTGTGCTTAATGCTTGTGTCACATGAATAAACTGCAGTAGGGTGTATAAAGAGCAGGCAGCAGAAATGTTTTTCCAAAGTGCTGTGTTTTTATCCTGGATTGAGATTGAGTGGTGGCACAGGGATGAGCCCGTGGCTCCTGCTGTGAGAGGTGCAGTTGTGCCCACTGGAGGCTTGGTGGTCTCCAAACTGCAAAGGCAACAGTGAGTGCTGAATGCAGATCCACTCCCAGACTGGGAGCATCAGCTTGGATACCTTGGATTCATTCCCTGAGCTGTGATGCAGAGAGAAATTCTCACCAATTCAGCGTTTCAGAGCTTCTGAAACGGGGTTTTTCTGACTAACTCAGCCCAGCAGGTCAGTGAGAAAGGGGGGATGAGAAAACACTTCCCTGCACGTGCTGGAATTCCAGCGTGGCCCTTGCAGAGCTGTGGCCATGGCTGCCTTCCCCAGGTGCCACCCAGCCTGGTGGCACTCCCACAGCCAGGGGGGAAATCGAGGCTGGCTGGTTGG
This sequence comes from Cettia cetti, assembly GCA_013401135.1. Taxonomy (NCBI): domain Eukaryota; kingdom Metazoa; phylum Chordata; class Aves; order Passeriformes; family Sylviidae; genus Cettia; species Cettia cetti. The sequence continues at coordinate 12,999 of VZUI01043247.1, forward strand.
AAATGCAGCTCAGGCGCTCCCAGAGCGGTGCCTCTCTGCTTGAGTGAGGTCGTGGGTGTTTATTTGAGGGAAGAGCAGCTCAGCCAAACATCCTGCTTTTAAACTCAGCCCTCAGAAAGATGCCTGCAGCTATATTTGTGTGCAGCCTCCAAGAGCTGGGCTCTGGGCATGGATGGGATTTGCAGGGAGGGCTTAGGAACAGCCTCCCGTGTTTTGGGGTTTGTGCTGCAGTGAAAGCTGGGATTTCCTCATCATTGCACTGGAGAGCTGCAGCACACTTCCATCAAGATATCCAGTGTCAGGCAGGGAGCTGGATGTCCTGCAGGGCTCTGAAAATCCCACTTCCCCAGGCGGGCTGTTGGAGCCCTGAGTTTTGAGTCAAAATAAAAATCAGTGGGAACTGCCAAGTTTTGGGGGGGAGCCTTGGTTTTGGGTCAAAACCGCTGTGGTTTTTTTCCCCCCTTGTTTCAATCCCAAGCACAGCCCTGCCAGAAACTTGGCTCAGCTTCCCCGGCAGAATTAGGGAGGTATTTATGTTTCAGGGTTTGTCAGGAAACCTGAAACAAGGTGAGTTTGGCCAAGGCCAGGCTCAGGCTGGGCCAGGGCTGCGAGGGGAGCGGGGCAGGGATGTGCCTAAGGGAGGGCACCAGCAGGACTTATTTTTGTAGACATTTCATAGCAACAGGGCTAAAATAGAGTTGTTGCTCTGCCTTCTCCATTGCATTGAAAGGAGACCCTTTTTCTGCTGTGGTGGCTGGGATGGGGCTCTGGGCTGGGCCATCACAGGGTGCTTCAAGCTGCAGGAGAAGTTTGTGGCAGCTCTTAGTTTTAACCCTTGATTCTGAAATAATGGGGTCATGAATAAGAGTTTTAAAGTTTTAACTTCACCCTGCCCTGCACACCACAGCGTTGTGCTTTTCCAGCCCCTGACATCCTTCAGTAATCTAGGTGTAGCTTAATGCCACCACTTGTACATCAATTCCGTGTCTGCAGGTAAAACACACCAATGTATTTATTCTCACAATCCATTTCCCATTCAGAATCATCCAGGCAATGACACATTACCCTTAAGATTTGAACTCCCTTAGTGAGATGTTGCTTTTGCCTGTGATTAAAGAACTAATAATGTTTTGGACCATTTTGATGGTGCTTGGGTAGCAATTCTTGCACTTAATCTCAGATTAATATAATGTCTATGTCTGAGATGGTTTTTTTAGATACTTAACTGCAGCCAAGAGGGAGAAAGAGCCACTTGAAGGGCACTATTCATCTTCTCTCTACAGAACAGGGCTAAAACAGGGCAGATAAGTTGTGCCCCCATCATTCCCTGCTGGGGAGAGCAGGTGGGAGGGTCTGGGCTTGTTCACATGGATTTGGGATGCTGTGATTTACCCTTGGATCAGCTGAGCCAGCTGAGAGGATTTGGGTGGTTGTGAGGCACTTGAAAAGAAAAAAAATGGCTATTTTTAAAAGAGGGAACTGTAGGATGTTGGCCACTGGGACAACCAGCAAAGTCCTCCGTGACTTCCACCAGCACCGACTCCGCCGCTTCACGGCCGGGTTGGGAGCGTGATGTCATGGGCAGAAAATAGCCCCTGTTGTTATCAGAGTAAAAGCTGAATTTCTTGTAATCTTTGCCTGTGCTGCCAGCCCTTCCAGCCCTCCCTCCCTGCAGGAACCTGCAGCACACCCCCAGCCCCTTCCTGATTGTTTTTCCAGCCCCATTACGCAACACGCGTTTGTTTGGATTTGCAAATTGGTCCCGAGCAGTGTCAATAGCTGGAGATACACACAGAGGGGAACGGACTTTATTTGGGTTTTAGGGCCTTGGGAGTGAATGGTGCCAAAATAAATAGGGAGTTTTATCCTGGGCCGTGTTAAGCAAACAGCCCTGGGAGCTCCTGGGGAGAGGTTCAGTGGAGAGCAGCAGGGATGGAACCATCAGGGATCCCGGAGCGCCGAGCAGGACTCGGGGCTCATCAGTGTCCCCTCCAGCCTGGGCTGTTGTTTTTTATTCCTTAATGATGGATTTACAAGGAAATAAGGACATCAGGGTCGGCAACAGCGCGCTGGGTGACTGAGCCCAGTTATCTTCTGGCTTTGGAAAGCACGTTTTGTTTATCGAGCTCTGGCTTGGGAGAAATTCAGATTTTCGTTCCTCTGCTGCTGCTGCGTTGTCCTGCAGTAAAAACCTCGCCAGCATTTCCACTCTTAATTGACTCATGGCAGGTTTATCCCCATTTATCCTGGATCTCTCTGCAGTTCCTCGAAGCTCTGTGGCAGAGCTGGGAGAGGCCAGGTCAGGGCTTGCTTGGATTGCTGGGCTGGAGCCTTGGGCTTGGTGGTTGCTTTGCATGAGTTGTGCATTCTCAAAAAGCTCAAGGACTTCAGGTTTTCCTCTTCCTGGGGCTGTTGGAGGCACTGGTGGCAGAGCCATGCTCCGTGCCCCCATGAGCAATTCTGACTTCATCACTGACAGCACCCTGGAACAGCCCAAGAGCTGCTCAAAAAGACAATTTGAACCCCCAGGCCAATTTCTGTTGATTTTCAGCTGTCTAAATACAACCATGATGAAGTCAGTGGAGTTACTTTGAATTTCTGGTCAATATTTGGAGCAGAACTTGGCTGTGCCCATGTGGAGCATGGGAGGATTTATTTGTAAAAAAAAAAAGAGGAAAATATGATGGGGGTTGGAGAATAAGACTCAGTCTCCCCTGTTCTTCCTCATTTTTTACCATCCTGGAAGAACTTTCCCTTTGGAAAACAGGTTGCCTCAAGTGGCCCTGGTGGCTTGCTGAGGGCAGTGGGTTATGACAATAAATAAAAGCCAACAGCGCTTCTAGAAATGTGAGGAATGTGAAAATGTTTAAATGATTTAGTACCAGAAAACTTTATTTAAACATTTAATCGAAGAACACGCTTTCATCTTTAAAACATCAGTGTTTGAACTCCCATCCAAGTTTTTTCCAGCCTTTCTATGTACTTCATCATATACAACAGCAAGCTGTGCTTTGCAACGGGAATAAACTTCCAGTTCCCTGATTCCATTTGTTGTTGTTGCCTCAAACACACCTAAATTACTGTAGAGAAGCTGTTTTTTTGGGAAAAAAATCCTAAACATGTTATTTCCTATGTTAAATAAGGTCTCATTTATTTGAAGAATTGGGGCTGGTGAGTGCTGTGTCCAAGCAAATCCCATAAAGCTGCACAGCTTCCCTGTGGAAAGCAGCCTGGATACAGATGTGTCAGTCAGCACATGGGGATTTTTTCCCAGTGCAAGGGAATATTCACCTCTGGGAAGTTCATCTCCCCAAAAAGCACCAGAGAGAGGCTGGGATGGGTGAGTTGCAGTCTGGACTGGGGAGGGATTGCAGGAATGGGCTCTGATGAGTTGCTTGCCTTCAAACCTTCCACAGGCATTGAGAAAACAAAACAAAACAAAACAAATTCATTCGTAAAACGGATGAGCATTAGTGGATTGTTTTTGAATTACATAATTTTTTGAGAGTAAGACCTGCTCTTTGAAGAGGAAAAAACCTCAGGGCCCCATGCACACCACCACCCACCAACCATCAATGGCTGATTGTTTTCAGAGCAGCCACGCTGGAGTCACCCCGTGGCAATGACTCAGGGCACGGAACCACCACGCTCCCTTTTGGGGTGAGCCCAGGGGATCAGCTTAGCAATGATTTTCCTGAGATTGTGACCTCAGGGCCCCTTGGGTGCAGCATTAGCATTGGAAATGTCCCTGTTTGTGTTCCCCGAGCGTGCACGGCCGGGGAGATTTATGCTTCCTAAGTACATTGTAAAAGTTTTATAAAGTAGCTTAAATATTTACACAATAAGCATTTAAGGAAACTTTTATGCCTCTAAAGGAGCTGCTGAGCCTTTGGGTCCATCAGACCATGGACACGAGGGTTTTTTAACTGTCTGACCTCCAGGAATTGCTTTTTTTTTCTACCTAACTGGTTTTAAGCAGGCAAACAAATGGAAACTCATGCACAGGAACTTATAAATAATGTTAATGACCTGGCTTGTATCCTCAAAAGCCAGGAAATTTAGGAACATGCCGGTGAGCTGGCCCTTTGCTCACTGAAGGGTGGAAAGAGTAGCTGGGAGGATTCCTCCCCAATCTCCCATCCATTGCTGCCCTCTGGCAGTGGAAGCCATTCCTTGTGTCCTGTCCCTCTGTCCCTTGTCCCCAGCCCCTCTCCAGCTCTCCTGGAGCCCCTTTAGACCCTGCAAGGGGCTCTGAGCTCTCCCTGGAGCCTTCCCTTCTCCAGGTGAATATTCCCAGCTCTCCAGAGCAGAGGGGCTCCCTTGGAGCATCTCTGTGGCCTCCTGTGGAATTGCTCCAGCAGCTCCACATCCTTCTTTGCCTTGCTCTTCCCCCAGCACAACCACCTTTCTTCTGCTCCCAAATTTCCTTTTGCAAGGCTCCAGCCATGCTGCACCTCCAGGGAGCTGTGAGGAGCCCATGCAGCTTTTATTTCTTGCTTCATCCAGCACCAGGCTGTGGGATTGCCTGGAATTCCCCCCTCATGGAGCTGCTCCATCCCCGCTGTAAGAGCGAAATCCTTGACTGGTTTGGGTGGCAAGGGACCCTGAAGATCACCAAATCCAATCCCATGGGGTTGTTGAGGGAGGCTCCAGCGTCAAGGACAGCATCCCAGACCCCTTGGACAACCATTCCCTGTCATTTCAGGCCAGCAGGGAATGGGGACCCCCTTGTGTGGCAGGGGTGGGTGCTGTGCTCCCCTCCCCAGCAGCACCCACCTCCCCTCTCCTTGTGCTTCCTGAGGCACTCGGGGTTGGGTTTTTTCCTCCCGCTCGCACGGCAAACGGATGTTTAGATCCGAAAGGAAATGGGATTGCTGTTTGCTCGGCTCCTCCTGAAGCAAACAGCCCTTCAAAATAACTCCCGGGGCCTAAGTGCCAGGAAAAACAGCGGAGCCAAAACCTTGTAAGCAAATAATTAGCCTTTTTGTGAGAAGGGCTCCTCTTCAGCTCCAAGTTTGCAGATCAGAGCTGCTCTTTTCACGTTTTGTTTTGAGGTTTTGCAATTCTTCTCAAAGCAAACAGATCCAGTGTGTGCCAGATGGGGGGGGTGGTTTACTGATCCCTCAGTGCTGCTTCCAGGTGATTCCCCTGGGACACGCGGAGCTTTTGGGTGGGAAATTGGAGTCATTGCAGTCACTGGAGTTGTGGAGCTCAAATCTGGGTGTTGCCCTGGAGGAGGTGGCCCCAGAACGGTGCCCTCAGGGTGTCCTGTCCCTGTCCCTGCTCCTGCAGGGATGGCTCCTGCAGGGCCCTTGGCCGGGGCTGTGGGAAGAGCTCAGCTTCCCCACGCAGCCCAGCCCAGCCTGCCTGAGTCACCCCGGGCAGGGAAAGCTCTCAGCAGGTTGGGAAAACCTGCTGGAAACTCCCTGCCTGCCCCAGGGGCTGAGCTTTGCCCCAAAGCTGCACCCTCCACTTGGGAAAATGGGGTTAGACCACCCTAAAACAGGGGAGAGCCCAGAGGAGCTGCCCAGGGTGAGCACTGCACCTCCTGTGCCTCCAGGGATTTATTTGGGATACAGGAGCTCAATTCCTGCCACTCCTGTGGCACCCGTGGAGGGGATGGGTGGGTGCTGGGCTCGTGCAGGGGAGCAGGGTGTGTTTAAAACACACCAAGTGATGAAGTGTCACCCAGACTGAGCTGGTTCTCAGCTCCACAGCCGTCTCATCCCAGATTTCAGCTGCTCAGTTTCCAGGGAAAAGGGGTGGAACGGGGGCTGCAGCCTCACTGGGGTGTCCCTGAGCCCTCTGAGGGATTTAGGGACACCCTCACCCATCACCCACCAGCACCCAGCTGCTCCTGTGGTGGAGAATCCTGAATTTTAGATCTGACACAGAAGCTGCAGAGGTGGGAGCATGTCCTGCTCCCTCTTCATCTCCCTGTGGAAAAACTCATTAACTGCAGACACTGAGGTGAGGTACAAGGGGGAACAGGTACTTTTTTTAAACTTTATTTTATTTTTTCCTTTGGAAATGCAGCCTCTCACAGCCATGCTGTCACAGTTAAAATAAGGTTTAAATTACAGGGCTGGCTGTGGCTTTTTCCCTTTCTTTCAGAATTTTTGCCAACTTGCAATTTACTTAATGAAATCCTGCTATTTCGTTTAACGGGGATATTTTTTGCAGATGTTGATTTAACCCAGCTCTATAAAATATGTGAACTGTGCAGTTTCTTTCCTATTTTTAACAATTTAAAGATTCTAGTGCAGGACTTGACAGAGTTTATAACACAAATTTTTATAACACCAATATCTGTTTGTACCATGGAAGAGTGGGATTGAACGATGAGGCTTCCACATCATCCACAGCCCAATCAGAAACAGGGTGAAATGTTGCAATAATGGGCAAAAATTGCCCAAAGTGGGAATTTGTGTTGCTCACTGGAGCTTTGTGAATGTATTTCTGGAAAAGTATCTGACCCTGGTTTTACAACAAGTTATTCCTCAGGGTTTTTGCAGGGGGATTCTCTGCATCTATGTGGATTCTTTATGTGTGTGATATATATGGAACGAGGAAAAAAAAAAAAAAGGGTCTGGTTTAGGCTGGTGACAAGCTGCCTTTTTAATGTGTAATGCCTGGTGTTTCCCCCAGTATTCCTTACTTTATTTTCAGAATGGATTTCCCTGGAGGGAGGGCAGGAATCTGCTATTTCTCCTCCAGTGCTGAGTTGAGGGAGTGCAGTGTTGAACTCATTATCCCTAAGGATGCCTTCACGTGCTCCCTTAATCTCCCTGGCCTTGATGTACAAAGAGCCCGACCTGCTCCCCCTCCTCTCCCTGGGAAGGTCATTTATTTGGTGCTTCTTTTGCAGTTTCTGAGCTGAGCCTTTGCTTTCAGCCCCAAAAGAGCTCGTGGAGGAGTTGCAGCCACAAACTCTGCATAGATCAATCCTCAAAAGGTTATTTTTTAACTTGAAAATTCAGCTCCCAAGAAAGATGAGAGCTTGTCCTAGAAAGGTGGGAGAGTTTTTAATCCAAAGAGTTCCACTGGCTGTGTCCATGCTATAACTCACAGCATGGAGGGGCAGGACACAGGGCAGGGTTAGATGGGATCCTGGGGAGAAATTCTTCCCTGGGAGGGTGGGCAGGCCATGACACAGATTTCCCAGAGAAGCTGTGGCTGCCCCTGGATCCCTGGAAGTGCCCAAGGTCAAGCTGGACAGGACTTGGAGCACTCTTGGGTGGTGGAAGGTGCCCTTGCCCATGGCAGGGGTTGGGATGGGATGAGCTTAAATGTCCCTTCCAACCCAAACCATTCTGTGATAACTCATGCATCCTTTTCTCCTTGAATATCCCGAAGTTGTCTGGGATTCCTATTAGTGCAGCAGGGCAGGATGTATGCCACGGAGTTCTCTGTGTATTTTGGCATTTTCCTATTTCCCCCCCATCTTTTTTTTTTTTTTTTTTTTTTTTTTTAATGAAACTGTGGTTTGTAGAAATGAAAACAAGTCCTTCTTGGCCAGGGAGGGTAATTGGTGTGAGTCACCTCTAGTCTCCATGGGCAAGTACAGCGTGAGGAATTTGGTCACCTGGGAGATGTCACTGAAAGATGGGGACTTGCAGGGGCACACGTTGCTGCCTCTCTGGGCTGCAGTGGTGCTCTGCAGTGTTGTGGGGTTCATGCAAACACATTGATTTTCATCCCCCACCCCTGCTTCACACCAATTTTCTTGCTGTTTATCTGCACTTCAACAGGTTTTACAGCACATTCCAGGGAGTGTAAGAATGTGACACTTGGGCTCAATGGTTTTGGAGTTACAGCTGTAACAATTCCACAACTCTAGGGAAAGAGATGTTTGATCTTGTTCCAGGCTAGCAGAAATGGGTGCTCTGTGCCTCTGCTTCTCTGAGCTGCTGATTTGTGGCTTTTCCAGAAGAAGGGCCCCTCCGTGGCACACAAATGGCACAAGGGCTGTTTTGCTGCAGCTTTGCAGGAGATGCCAGCACAGCATCCTCACTGCTCCACTGTGAATGCGAGGGACCAACCCTGGGGCTTAAATCCCCAGTTGCTGAAGTCATTGTTTAGTCTTTGCTTGAAGTGGGAGTAAGAGCCCATGGATGAGGGCCACGAGAGTTGGGAGTGGAGGGAGCTGCCTGCTTGGAGCGAGGGCTGGGACGGCCCCAGCAGATGTTTACACACCAATACATGGAGCAGCTATCGGAAAATCTGGCGTGTGTGGGTGCCCACGCAGCCCTGGGCATGTTGGAGGAGGGCAGGAGCCATCCCTGTGCTCCCTTCCACCTCTCCCTGACGGGATTCCTGCACCAGGCCCTTCCCAGGGCTGCTCACCCCAATCCCAGCGCCTTCAATCCCTCTCATCAGGCAGGAGCCCCGAGACCTCCCCACACAGGTTCAGCCTTTCAGCATGACCAGCTTGGCCTGCACACAGGAGGGATTTGTTTCCTTGCTAAGGCCACGCTGGCACCCCAAATCCTTTAATTCCCTGTAAAACTCGGGCAAATCCGCCACGAGCGAGGACTTGCAGGAGCCGTGGGCGGTGTGACACGCGGTGGCAGCCCCGCAGCCACGGCTCCCGTCTCGAGGTGCCTGCGCAGACACAGAGGCTCTGGAGAGCTTTATCAGGAGCAGGATCTTGGGTTCTGGCCAGGGAGAACAAAGCCTGAATTCCCATTCCACTCTCATTCCCTGTCTGCTTCCCTTATATGTGAGGGCACTGATACCGTGCTGGAAAAAAGCGCCTTTTTTTGGGATTTTTGGGGGGAAGATTTATCAGATGAGGGGAGGTTTCAGCTGGAGCCCTTTTGGATAGAGAGTTGGGTTAAAACAGAGGAGCCACAGCCGGTCTGGGGTCAGGGATGAACCCTCTGGCACTGGGTTGGGTTGAAAGGCAGAGTTCCCAAGCTGGGGTCTCGTGTCTGCCTGGCGCTGGACTGCACACCCAGCCAGCCAAGGAGGAGCAAAGCAAATTCCCAGATTGTATGGAGAAAAATGTTTGTTGGGCTGCTGCTTGTGGCCCCCTCAGGGAGCCTCCTCTGTCACAGGTTGTTTTCCAGATCAGGGATGGTTTCCTAAAGCTTTTCCAGGCCTTGATACTCGCAGTGATGTTGGCATGGAGCTGACAGAGGTCTGCCCTCCAAGGTGGCTGCCGAGAAATCAGAGTGGCCTTGGGTTTTTTGAGCCTGTTGCTGCTCCTTATGTCACCTCTGGAAGCCATCAGCTCGTTCTCAGGAGAAAATCCATGGAGGTGTGAGAGCAGGGAGAAGCTCTTGCTCCAAAGGGAATGGCTGGGGCTGGAGCATGGTGCAGGCTCTTAAAATACTCTCAAAATACACCTGATGGTGGTGTTTTGTTTGGTATTGCTTTGGTTTTCCTCTCAGGGAGGCAGCTCCACTCATTTCTGGTTAGGAAACCAAAAAGCTGCTGCAGCCACAGCCTGCTCAGGGTCCTGTGTCCTGTCCCTGCCCCAAAGCCCAAAGTTCCCATTGTCCTGGTGTTCTGGCAAGTAGATTTTCTGGGATCAGCTGGGACATCTGAAGGAGGCCTCATGAAGGGGAAGCTGAGCATTCCCCTCTGAAAATGGCAAATTTGGGTTGTTCCTGGGGGGAGCTGAAGCTGTAATTTGGGGTTGGGCTGTGCAAGGAGGTGGTGATGAGCTGCCTGGCCTTTGCAGGACAGGGGGAGCTCAGTGCCCATGGATTATCCAACAACTGGATATAAAAGGCAGCCAGTGCTGCTGCTGCTGGGGACACCCTGATGTTCCTAACAAGTGTGCAAAATGAGGAGGCTCGAGCAGCATCTCTGCAGCCTCTTCATGCTGCCCTCACCAACTCAGCCTCTGGCTTCCAAAACAGCTCCAGCCCCTCAGTGGGAGAAGCCCCTTCCTTGGGGGTCTTTTCCAACGTCAGTGGTTCAGGATTAGTGCTGGTGTGAAGCAGCAGGGTCTGGTTTGGTGCAGCCAAAGCCTCTGGCCCGTCCCCCTCCGCTGAGGCGATTCCCAGGCTCGGCTTCCCAACGTGCTCTTCCCGGGCGGCGCGATGGAGGCGGGCAGGGGTGTTATTCCTGTTTCTCTTCTGAGGGACCTACTAATTAGTTTCTGCTTTTAAAAGGCTTTGAAGCGCTCAGCCGAAACTTCTCTGGGAGCGAAAACTATGATTATTTATATTTATCCCATTTCCCAGAGGCTGGGCTGCTCCGCCAGGCCGCAGCTCCGGCCGCCGGGCGGATTGTCCCGCTCCCTGAGGGGAACCTGACAGTACCTAGAGCTGCTGTGCCAAGCCAGAACGGCTTCCAAAGGTGGATGAGAGCCCAGGAGATCCCATTTGGCCATCCCAAATGTGCCCATCCCACTGGGATGTGGTTGGCGTGGCTGGGATTGCAGCCCCCGGATTGATGAGCAGCGGGCGCGGGGCCAGGCTGGGGAAAGGAGCCTGAAAGGAGCCTTGGACATCCCAGCAGTGGCTGGAAGGGAATTCTGCCATCCGGTGATTTATGGGGTGATTTCTCCCAGATTCTCAGAGTTTTTCAGGCTCTGAGGGAACAAAAAAAGGGATTGCACACATGGTTGGGTGGAGGACCGGAAAATGTGCGAGTTCTCAATGTAAAAGTGGGAAAAAAGGGTTTCACCCCCCCTCCCATTTTTGTCCCAGCTTCCCTCACCCTGCTGCAGAAAGCATTTGGGAATGAACCTTCTCCCCTGTGAATGGAGCTGAAGAAAAAGCCAATCCCAACCAGATGACGCTCAGAAGATTTTACAGAAAAAAGATTTTACAGAAAAAGGATTTTACAGAAAAAACGATTTTACAGAAAAAAAGATTTTACAGAAAAAAAGATTTTACAGAATCGCTCTGGATTTTACAGAAAATCAAACAGGACCTTCCCTTCCCCAGCCTTTCCTCTGTGGTTTTCACCAGCTCGTTTTCCTCCCCATTTTCCAGCTGGTTGGGGCACAGGGGTGGATGCTCATGGAAATGCCAAGCAGGACCCCAGGATTTTGCTGGGTTTGGGTTTATCCAGGGCTGGTTTCCAAGAGGGAAGAAGTCCCAGCCAGGCTGTGGTTGATGACAGGTCTGATGCTCTCAGAAGTGGCAGCCAAGGTGGGCGGTGATGTTCGGGGCTCCTTTTGAAGCTCTATTTACATTGTTGTGTTCCCTCGGACGTGCCAGGTGTAACGCAGGTACCTGGGCCTGGAAAAGCCATGGATGTGCCTGAAAGCTCTGAGCAAGACAAGCTGAGGTTAAGAGAGACTCAAAAACATTTTGAAAACATCACCTAAATCTCTGAAATCTTTGGCTTTTAGAAGGAACACATAAAAATGTCAGTGAAAAATACCCGAGTTGTGTTTTTCCAGTTTTCGCCCTTGGCTGAAAAGTCCTTTCTGAAACAGGGGAGCTGGGGAGGAAAAACCATGCTCAAATGTCTTCAACTCATGGTCTGGATTGTGGATTTAATGGCCAGGGAAGGTCCATTAGAAACAAACTCCTTGAGTTTAGCTTGAAAATAAGCTAACTGATGATGACTTCCAAATTTCCGGGCAGAACTAGACATGGCATGTGTTTTGCTTTGAAGGATATAAAAAAAAAAAAAATTAGCATGAGCTGATGATTTTGCAGAGTGGTTTCTTTTATGCAGAGAAAATTGTTTTCATCCTCATTCTTGGCATTGGCTCCTTGTCCTGTGTTGCTTTTGTTTCTTGGGCTGCCATGGAAATGTCCCCCTTTCCCCCCAGGCCTCTCCACACACCTCTTGCACCAGCTCTGGTGCTCGTCAGACTCTTTTTTTTGAACTAATTTAATTAATTAACCCAGCGCAAGTGTTCTTCGGAGTTAATCATCTCCTGGGTTAACAAATTAAATCTGCTGGCAGAGGAGGCTGGGGAGCAGCAGAGCTCTGCTCCAAGGGGAAGGCTAGAAGAGGAGGAGGAGGAGGATGGTGGATGTGGTGGTAGGGGGGCTCTTCTCAGCTGTTTTTCCATGGGTTTTGTGGGATGAACAGGCTGAGCTGGTGTCCAACATGAGCCACGTCCAACACCAGGAACGTGGTGAGGGTGGAGGAGTTGGGACCCTCAGTGGCAGCAGTGACACCAGATCAGTGACAACATAAAATGCCATTCTTGCTTTATAGCTGAGGTAGGAGCTGGGCTGTGTGCTTCCCTTCAGTGCAGTAAATCTGGGAGAGGGTTGGATGCTGTGCAGGGAAGGTGCAGCTGGCTGCCCCTGTGGCTGACCTTGCCCATCCCTTGACCGCTTCCAGGGCCTCTGTGAACCAGGAGAAGCTTTTCCTGGTGAAAGCTGGGGCAGTAAAAGATCCTCTGCTGATGCTGGGCTTTAAGGATGTCCAGGAGGAAAACCAGGGCTGCCCATCCTGCTGCTTGCACCCAGCTGCCTTTTCCCCTCGTTGTCCTGCCACAACAGCAGCTCCCTGCTTCCCTGGAGACCCCAAGCAGGAGTTAGGGAAGGGAACAGAGCTGTCCTGTCCTCAGCAGGATTTTCACATGGAGAGAAGCTCCTGCCCAGCCTGCTGTGTCTGTGGGGTTGGGCTGCTGCCCTAAATACTCACAGTGGGGCCAGCACTGGGTGCTCCCCTGGTGGGACCCTCCAGGGTGCCCTCAGAGCCCCACCCAGGGCTCCAGTGGGGATGGGCAGCCCCAGGGGGCTGCTCTGTGTCCCCAGAGGGGCCCCCCGTGCTGGGGACAGCTCTCAGCCTCTCCCCAGCCCAAGGGGCCGTGCAGGGGTTGGTGCTGCTGGCAGGGGGCTCTGGGGGGCACAGTGATGCATTCCAGCTGAAAGTTGTAAGGCAGAGGTATTTTAAGTATATTGGATTTTAAAAAATGGTTGTGAGCTTTGCTGGGGCAGATTGACAATTAATTTTTTTTTTTTTTTTTTAGGGCCATAAAAATTCCATTTCTGCTGTGGAAAGATTTAACCCCTTCCTTACCCTGGTGCTTATTTCCAGGGGTCTTGATGGGGGATTATTTTAACTGATGGCTCCCCAGTGAACTGTTAATAGATTTGGGGGAAATGTGTGTGTTCTTTGTGCTGGGCTTTTTATCTGGACCTTGTTGACAGTGACCTGTGTATGGCTGTAACCTTCCTGCTTCCCTGCTCCTGTGTGTTGGGCAGTGTAAATACAGACCTGTGCTGGGGCAGAGGGGGGAAAATGACTGAGCATGGGGCTAATAGTCCAAAAGTGGAATAAAAGTGAATGGAAGGATGTGGAGGGAGGATGTAACTGAGCTCCATGGCCAGTGGAGTGTGAGGCTGCCCTGTGACACAGGAGTACAGGGGGGAGGGACATGGAAATGGGGAGTGGGCTCTGTGGTGGGGGGACATTTGAATATCCTGCTTCATTTCCAGGTTGCCCAGATGTGCATTCAAGTCCCTGTCACATCTGGAGAGTGCAGTGATTTATTTTTCATGTGTATGGTCTTCCCTATGGGGACCTCTTAGATGTGTTTTGGGAAGCTCTTCCTTGCAGCCATGTATTGAAGGGGTCGTTTGACCTGCTGGGAGGAGGTTTGGTGGCTTTGGAGAAGCCAGAGAGTGAATCAGAGCCGTTTTATTTCATGTGTTTCGTGATCTGCCCATGTTTTCCATCCTGCTTTCAAGTGCAACATCAAGCAGTGGGGCTGTGCAGCGTTTTGTTTTGGAAAAAAGCATCTTTCTTTTCTCTTTTAAAGCACTCCTTTGAACTTTACTGGCATAAAACGCTGTCAAATCACAAATAGTCTCAAACCTCAAGTTATTTTCTTTACCTCCACACTCTGCAGGGAGCGACAGCAGCAGTGCTGCTAACCCCAGGAGGATTTACAGCATTTGCTCTCTGCATTTATTCCCAGACCCAGATTCCTTTTGCCTGAGCCATGCAGAAACCTTTTCCCTTTAAATTCTGGGTTCGATTCTCCTATCTCGTTCCTTTATCTCTAATTGAATTCTCTTTGGGCTGTGCTTGGAGGCATCGTGGAGGAAGCTGTGACAGGGAGGAAGGGAGGAAGGAGTAAACACGAGGCAGAGTTTCAGCCCCTCCATCTGATGGATGAAGGTGGCTTTGATGGAGAAGATAGCCCTGACGCCAGCCCCTCTGGAGCTGCTACAAGTTGTAGCTGCCTTACAATGATAGTTGTTAAAAACCCATCCTGTACCACTGCGGGACTCAAATATTTTCCTTTCTTCAAAAAGAACGCTAACAAGCCCGCCTCTGTTCCAGCAGAAGTGGGAGGGGGGCAAAGAACAGAACAAAAAGTGGATTTTCTTGTCTGTGCATAAAGGGCAGTGCAGAAAAAAAGAGGGAAAAGTGGAATATTTATTTAAAAGGCAGAGGAGGAGGTGGTGGTGTGGCGGCCGCCCCTGCTCGCTGCAGAGTGGTAGTGGCTAATAGCTGGAGGCGAAACTAATACTTGGCAGGGGATGAGACACAGCACAGGCCCCCCTGATTTGGGGGCTTGCTGAAGTGCTTGTTTTATGTCAGGGCTGCGGGATGAGTTCATCTTTGCAGGAATTGGTTGAGTGCACCGGGAGATAAAAGGAGGGAGAGGAACCCACCGCAGCATGGGGAGCGCTGGGAGAGGGACCCTGCCACAGCTCCCTGCAGGCAGGGCTGCTCAGATCAGCCTTCAGCTGGCCCCTCCCAGGGGCTGATTTCCCTGTGGGTTGCTTTCTTTTGGATTTTAAAGACTTTCATCTTCCCTGGCCAGAAAAAATGGGTTGAAAAGAAACTTCTCACTTCTTGAGGTGCAGTTAAAACTCACGTCCTTGCCTGTTTGAAAGAGCACAGGACATCTCCAGGAGTGCTGTGAGCTGGCAGAGCTGGCACTGCCAGGCAGGAGCTGTGGGATGACAGAGGTGAGGAGCACATTGGCAGGTGGATGAATTCATGGATGGATGGAGTGAAGTTCCTGCCATAAGTTGCATGGAAGTGCTTTTAATAAAGCTATTTCAGATGCATGTGCAAAGCCCTTCTCCCATTTTCATGGATGATTTTGCTTAGATATTTCCCAGTTCCTGGAAAGCAGAGATGGCACCTCTGGCACCTCCAGCAAAATATTTTTGTAGGATAGACACTGTTTTCCTCTGGCTTTACTTGCCCCCCCCTTGTATATTAATTTGCAATAAACCATGAGAAACTCCTGTTTAAATGTTTATTGCTGACTGTTCCCCTGATTAATGGAGCTGCTGGGGACACTGGAGGTTTGAAGTCGTCCCATCCTTAATCTGTAAGGGAAATGCAGGGGCTGAGCAGTAGTTTCTCAAAAATGTAATAACAAAACCAACATAGCTAATGGGCATGGAGGGCTTTGAGGAGGTTGGAAGGTTAAACAGATGCAGAGCTCAGTAATTGCTACCAGCCTCCAGCCCCGGCACATGAAAGGCCCTGAGCTGGTCTGTAGCCCCCAGATCACTTGAGTGGGACAACAGCAAAGCTCAGTGTTTGGGGAGATCTTTGGAAAAGCATCTGTAGGATGTCCCAGGGGAAAAGGGACTGTGAAAACTGGATGCTATGGAAAATGGATGGGTCTCTGAGCACCCTGGTTCAGTGGAATTTGTCCCTTTTGATGGCAGGGGGATGGACTAAGATGGTGTCCCCAAAAATGTGACTTATGGTGGGTGAAGGGGAAGAGACTGATGTGGAACCCCCAAAAATGGGACCTGTGGTGGGTGAAGGGGCTGCTTCAGGCTGATGAGCATTGCCCACAGCAAAGGGCATCCTGCTGCCTGCCCAGTCCCCCCTCCCCCATGGCCCTCCCCTTAAATTTGTATAGTTACAACTCCAGTTAAACTCCAACAAAGCCGCTTAATTCAAAGCTGGTTAATGGGGAGGGGAGCCCGGTCCCCTCGGGGTAATCTGAGCCTGAAAAGAAGCGGGGCTGGAGGGCTGTGCCTGAAATCCCGTGTGTCAATGGGGGCTCTGGAGCAAAATAATGGCATCACCCCGTGGGCGAGTTAATGGGACATGATGGCACGGAGGCACCGGGGTCAGCAGGCCGCGGGCACGTGAGGGATTGTCAGGGAGCTTAATGCCGGCCACGGAGCTCCATGCTGCAAATTCCACAGCAGTTTTCTGCTAAGCAGTGTGGTAGGAGCAGGAATGATGTTCAGCAAGTGGTTAATTCGCCCTCTTTGCGACTCCTTCTTTTCCTGTCTTCCTTCTGGAGACATCATAAATTCTGGAGGCATCATAGATTAAGCAGATTTCTGGCAGCGCGCGTCCCTCCCGTCTTCCCTGAATGTAATTCCTAGAAAGAAGAGACGTTTCTCTTTGTCTGGAGAGAGTTCCAGTGGGTTTTTAGAAGGACATGTAGAGTCCATAGCAGCTACTCCCCCTTGGCATGAAACACTTCCTCAGATTTCATGTTCCCCGTGGGAGCATCGGCGTCGCTGTCGGGGAACAGCACACAGAGGAGACGCCCGGGGGGTCACTCACCCAGGCACGTCCTGGACACCCCCTGGGGCCAGCTGGGCACAAACTGGCCCTGGAAGGTGGGGCTGCACGAGCACCAGGCTCAGGAGGCTGGGACAGTCCCTACCAGCTCCTGGGGGAGGAATGCAAATATTCCTGAGGAGATGAGGACATGCAAATATTCCTGAGGCCCAGCTGCTGGATGCAGGGTTGGACATGAAATTGGAAAGAGAGAGAGAGATGTGCTGAGCTCACGGGAGATGGTGGGCGTCCAGTGGGGTCTCCAGCCTGGCCTTGAGCCGCTAGTCTTGGTGGCACTTGACATAACTGAAGACAGGATTTGGGTTGAGCAAAAGCTTTGGGTTGAATATAGACTTTGGGTTGAGCACACATTTTGGGTTAAACAGAACTTTAGAGGTGAACACAAATTTTGTGATAAATACAAGTTTGGGTTGAACACAAATACAGGGCTGAACGTGCAGGTTGTGTTGAACACAAATTATGGGTTGAGCACAGGTTTTGGGTTGAGCAGGAACTTTGGGTTAACTACAAGCTTGGGTTGAACATGGAGTTTGTGTTGAACACAAGTTGTAGGTTGAGCATGAACTTTGGGTTAAATTCCAGTTTGGCTTGAACACAAGTTTCGGATTGAGCGTGAAATTTGTGCTGAACACAAGTTTCGGATTGAGCACCATCTTTGGGTTGAACACCAATTTTGGGAAGAGCATGAAATTTGTTTTGAACACAAGTTTTGGGTTGAGCACCATCTTTGGGTTGAAAGTGAAGTTCGTGTTGAACACAAGGGTTGGGTTGAACACCAATTTTGGGAAGAGCATGATGTTCATGTTGAACACAAGTTTTGGGCTGAACACCTTCTTTGGATTGAACGTGAAGGTCGTGTTGAACTCAGGGGTTGGGCTGAGCACCTTCTTTGGGTTGAACACCAATTTTGGGAAGAGCACGATGTTCGTGTTGAACACAAGGGTTGGGCTGAGCACAAGTTCACGTTCTCACAGAGCAAAGCCGATGGGTGGGAGGAGCTGTTTCCCAGCCTCCATCCCATGGTTTCCCAGGTGATGCCAGCACTCCTGACCCCCTGTCTCTCCCCGCAGACGCCAGCACGTCGCCCGATGCCGTGAAGAGGAGCCATTGGTGCAACGTGGCCTACTGGGAGCACCGGACGCGCGTGGGCCGCCTCTACACAGTGTACGAACAGTCTGTCAGTATCTTCTACGACCTACCTCAAGGAAACGGCTTCTGCCTGGGACAGCTCAACCTGGACAACAGGAGCGAGACTGTGAGAAGGACTCGAAGTAAAATCGGCTACGGGATTTTACTGAGCAAGGAACCGGACGGGGTGTGGGCCTACAACCGCAGCGAGCATCCCATCTTCGTCAACTCGCCGACACTGGACATCCCCAGCTGCAGGACCCTGATCGTGCGCAAGGTGATGCCGGGCTACTCCATCAAGGTCTTTGACTACGAGAAGTCCTGCCTGCTGCAGCACACGGCCGAGCTGGATTATGCAGACGGGCCCTATGACCCCAACAGCGTCCGCATCAGCTTCGCCAAGGGCTGGGGGCCGTGTTATTCCAGACAGTTCATCACCTCCTGTCCCTGCTGGCTGGAGATCTTACTCAGCAACAACCGATAACAGCCTCTGGCGAAAGGAAAACAACAACAAAACACACACACACACGTAAAAAGGAAAAAAAAAAAAAAAAAGGAAAAAAAAAAAAGACACAGACTATCCCAAATATCATCTACCTAGATTTAATATAAAGTTTTATATATTATATGAAAATATATATTATACTTGTAATTATGGAGTCATTTTTACAATGTAATTATTTATGTATGGTGCAATGTGTATATGGACAAAAAACAGAAAATGCACTTTGGCTTATATAATTCTTTCAATACAGATTTTTAAAAAAAATTACAAAAAACCCCAAAAATTATACAGCAAAAATAGGAGAAAAGCCCTAATTTTGATGTATGGTTTTTTGAAATATTATTAATACCCAGACAAAAAGCTAATACCAGTCACTCATTGATAATAAAGTATTCGCATTATGGGGGGGGATTTGTCTTTTTTCTTCCCCCCCCAGCTGAAGTTGGCAGCAGTCAGGAGGGTTCCAGGGGGCAGCTGCTGTCTCCCATCTCAGCCAGGACCCTGGAAAACCAATAAATGAGTTGGAAGCTGCAGCTGGCTCCAAGGGGAGGGTGAGTGAGGCCAGTTGGAGAGCCAGGGAGCACGGGGAGGAGGTGAGAGGAAGATCTGCAGCTCTTCTCCCTCAGGGCTGTCTGAGCTCTCTGGTAGTGCTGAGCGTGGGGAGGATGAGGCTGCACATCCACGTTTGTGCAGATTCATCTTCATCACTGCTAATCAGTGGGGAAAAGCAGAATATTCCATGGCCACAAAGCTGCCCAGCAGGACCAGTTTGGATTTTGGGCCTCACCCAGAGGCTGTCTGTGAGTCCTGCATGTCCTGGATGTGTTTGATGGTTGAGAAACAAATGGAGGTTTTGGACAACTCATGGTTGGGTGGATCCTCCTTTGGAGCATGGCCTGGATTTTGGGAATGTCTCCAGTGCCTCGGAGGAGTCATGAGCAGCTTTGTCCTGTAGATCTCCCAGTCTGTCATCCAGGCAATAAATGATCCAGGAGTGTTTGGGAAGAATATATTTACTCTGAGGAGCAGCTGCAGCCAAAAAAAATGTCCTGGTCAGATGTGCCTGTCTCGGCCGATTTACTCTCCCTGGAAATCCTGGATAAAATCAGCCCCTTTGCTCTGACGTGTGCTGGGCCTGGCAGGGGCAGGTTGGACACGGGCTCTGCTTGGGCAGGGAAGTTATTTATTGCCAGGGAGGAGCTCTGCCAGCTCCTAGAGTTCTGCTACAAATCCCTGTGCCTTTGATGTCCATAAAATCCCAGCCTCTGGAGCCCAGTGACTGGGAAGCTTTCAAGGCTGCAGAGGATGCTTTTCTCACCTTTATATTTGCAGAGGAAAAGATGCAGTGAGACCTCAAAGAGTTAAATAAGGCCTGAATTTCCTAAAAAAAGCCCTCCTGGTGCACGTCAGGGTCCTGCATTTGGGCACCTGGACCTGATGTTCCTGCCACAGCCGTGAGTGAGGATGGGCAGTCGCAGAATCGTGGAATCCTGGAATGGGTTGGGTTGGAGGAGACCTGAAATCCCATCTTGTTGCACACCTTCCACTATCCCAGGGTGCTTCAAGCTGCCCTTGGACACTTCCAGGGATGGAGGAAGGTGGGGGCTGCATCCCACAGGGAAACACAGACCCGGGTGGATGCTGGGGGAGATGTGAGCAGGGGATGTCACAATGACATCCCCGCAGTCATTTTTCAAATTATAGCCATATTTGATGTTTAATTTGGACCACATTGGTTAAATTCCTGCAGCATCAGTATTAATACTTGACATCATTAATTGCTGTTTGTGTTACAGCCATTCTTAGGGAACGGTGTCAAAACATGTCACTCACATTTAAAGCAGCTTTCAGGAGCTTTGCAGGGTTTTTTTATCCCTCTGGCTCAGGTTTGGTGGGTCCTGCCAAACCACCCACCTCCCCTGCTGTATCACTTTCACACAGTCCATCAAGAGGCCATTTTTATGTTTGGGGGGCTTTTCTAGGAGATCTTTCTTAGCACTGTCCTCATTTTACCTGGGAAGCACCAGCAAAAGTTACTTGCCCCGTTTCTTTTTTCCCCCAGCATTTCCCACCAGCACATTCACACCTTTGCTCCCTGTTCTCCTCCTCGTGCAGCAGTGCCACCATTTTCCACTTCCTACCCACTTCATCCATATTTTGGACAAAAAAGCACCAAGGGCAGATTTGAGGGTTAACTCTGGGCTTTCCCTTGTGCAATCCACTGATGGTGCTTAATTCTCTTTTTTTCATTACTCATACGCTTCCCCAGGAATAAATCTGGAGTTTTATTTCAGTTGACAGTGGGGCTTTAAAGGGAATAAAAAAGGATTTTATGGTGAGGCAATGAAATAAGACATGGAGTATCCTTTTCTGTCTCATTTTGCCCCTTTAATACCTTATAATCATTGAAACTTAGAACTCTTTAAAGGAGCTTTAGGACTTCAAAGCCATTGAGCTCCACCCTGGACCCTCTCAGAGCTCAGCTGGAGCCTTCCCTGTGCCTGCCCTGCTCTGGGGTTGGGAATTGGCACCTGGAGCAGCCCTTGGGGTGGCTGTGGGTGGGGGCACTTCACCCTTTTGGGGCAGCCTCCTGAGTTGGGTTTTCCCTCCTTCCTGGAGGAGTTGTGGTCTCCCAGCACCCCAGGTAAGTGGCACATTCCCTATGGTTCTCTGAGGTCGGTGTGGTGTTAGAGCATCTGAAGAATCCCCTGGGCAGGAGGGTGCTGGGCTGAGCTTGGAGTGAGCTCCTGGTGCTGTGCAGGGTTTGTGGGGCTCCTTTGGAGCTGGGGCTGGCTCAGCTTTGTCCTGAGGAGGCTCTTGGGTCACCCCTGTGGTTACAAACCACCAGGGGCTTTCTTTGGAGGGATGTTTTTGGGCAGTGCAGTGGGGAAGTGAGGCTTGGGGTGGTTTTTTTCCCCTGCAGCAGTGCTGGAACCCCCATTGTGCTGCACCCAGGGGTCAGGCTGAGCTCAGGGAGCTGCCTCTGCTGCTCTTGGTGCCAGGGCTGGGGGTCTGGAGCACCCAGGGCAGCGAATCCCTGAGCAAATCCCTGAGCAAACACATCTTCGTCCTGCTGAAGCCCTGCTCTGCTCTATCAGTGCCTGTGGGAGAGGTGATGGTTTTGTTTGGGTGGTTTGGTGCCTCAGCTGGTGACTGTCCCCCCTCCAAGGTGCCCCCCAAGGCAGTGAGTGCTCAGCTGGAGCTGCCCCAGGCTGCCTTGGCAGGCAGGAGTCAGTCAGGTGCTGCAGCAGAGCCTGGGGTGGTTGTCCTGACTCACCTGGCTCTGCATGGAGCATCCCTGCCTGGTGGGACAGGGAGATGTCCTCAGGAGCTGTTCAAGCACTGAAACCCTGCAGAGTTTTGCCTGTGCCTGCCAAGGCTTGGATGCAGCATCAGCTGCATTCTCCTGGTGTTATGGGGTACCCCAAGTCCACTCCAGTGGAAGTCCTGAGTTAGTGATTCTGGTACTTGCAGGCTTTGGTGTGTGGAGTGTGTTCATCTGACAGGATCCTCAATTCAGCAGTGATGGGGTTTAGAACTGCCCTGGGCTGAGGAGGAGCCAGAGGCTGCTGCTGGGTCCCAGAGGCTGCTGCTCCTCCCGTGAGCAGAAATTCATCATCCCAGCCCTTGACTTTCATTGCTGCTATGACTGAGAAATGCTTTTCACCAGCCAGAATGGAAAAGAAATTATTGCTGAGTTCATCCACTCTCAGCTCTTCTTAGAGAGGCTGAGAGCCCTGACCTGGCACAGCTTTGGCCACAGTTCTCAGGCCACAATCCTTCCCAGGGCTTTTATCTCCACAGCAGAAGGGGAGGGGCTTGTTTAATGCATAATTCAGAGCTGGAATTCAAATTCAGGGCTCTGTGTGGGCTACCAGGGGAGAAGACAAAATTCCCTGTTGGAGCTGGAGGTTTGGGGGGTGATGCTGCCTGGCTTGGTGGGCTGTGTGAGTGGTGGAAGGTCTCCAGCTCCCTGGGATGGGGGTTAATGCTTTTAACAGGGCTGCTCACACACCAGCCTGTGCTTCCCAAACGTCGGGGGGCTCCAGGCTGGGGCTCTGGGGTGGGATTGGAGTGGAGGAAGAGCTGGAACAGCTGCCCAGGGTGGTGCTGGCTCAGAGGATGGAGCTGCTGGTGCCTCAGGAGGGTTGTGGGGTTTTCCCTGACAAACCCCAGGACAAAAACTCAAATGTTTGCCTCATCCAGGTAATGCCCTGTGGAGGGAGGTGGGGACAGGGCTGTGGGGAGCTGCTGCTGCTGCTGCAGGGCTTGGGCAGAGGGGCTGCTGCTGACCCTGCTGCTCCCTGGCTGGTTTCAGCTCAGCTTTGTGAGGAAGTGGGAGCTGTGCTGGTGCCTCCCCCTCAGGGTGTCCCTGCTGGGGGAACAGGGCTCTGCCCTCAGAATGACCAGCATGGGCCACCACCTTCTAGAAAGCAAAAATCAGGCTTCACCTCCATCTGCCTCACTTGAGGAGGGCTGGGGGCACTGCAGTGGGGCATCACTGGCTGCTGGGTGATGTCTGG
The DNA here is from genome assembly GCA_013401135.1 of Cettia cetti. NCBI lineage: Eukaryota > Metazoa > Chordata > Aves > Passeriformes > Sylviidae > Cettia > Cettia cetti. The sequence continues at coordinate 35,607 of VZUI01043247.1, forward strand.
GGCTGCTCCAGCACCCCAAAACTGCCTCCAGAAGCAGAGCATCCCGAGTTGTTTCCTGTAAATGACTCCTCCTGCTTCCCTCAAAGGTCAGATTTTCTGTCTGGAGCGTGATGAAGCATTGCTTGCTGCTTTGTGGATAATCCTTCCTGTATTCCTGATTTATGGATGTGCTGGTGCAATGCACAGAGTGGCATCTGTGCTCTGCACACTGTGGGAACAACCCAAAATTGCTCTGAAACTCAACTGGCTTACAATTATATTGGATTCTATTAAATTAAAGCACATAGCACATATATTACACAATAAACCACAGCTATTTCATGGATCAAATTAAGTTTTATTTGGGTAAATTACAACCTTTCTTACAGTTGGGCCTTTGTGAAACCATTCCTTTTTAATAAAAACAGGCATTTTTGGCAAATGCTCTTAAAGTGTGCATTCCCAATAATTGCATATAGTGTTGCTATTCTTTCTGGGATATATGTGGCTAATTATCTTCTGTTTAGGATAGGTTTAAATGAGTGGTATCTTCCTTTTGCTCCTCCCCCACACCTCCCATCTGCTGGAATTTCTTATTGCTTTCCATTTTTATTAGCTTGGCTATGGAAGAGAGCAGAGGGAAAAAAAAAAAAAAAAAGTTTTCTCATTAAAAGCAGGAGAGCTTTTCCCGGAATTTCTTGGGGAAATGTGACTCTCACAGCCTCCCCTGCAGCCCTGCCTCGGGGGGGACATGGGGCTGAGGGGGACAGAGCTGAAAATGGAATTGGAGAGGTGGGATGGGGCTCTGGGAGGGTGGTGGGAAGTGCCCCCCACTCGTGGAGGCAGGTGGAGAGGCAAAGCTCTGGGAAAATCAAGGTTTTTGCTGGGGAGGGCCTTGGGGGGCTCCAGCTGCTGTGGAATTGCATCTGGGGCTGGATTTTCCTGCTTGCCCCAGAGGATGCAGGCTCGGGCTCGGGCTTTGAGGCCGGGGCATCTCTTTGGTTCCTCTCTGAAGCAGGATTTGGTGCTGCTGGCACAGGGACAGGAGGGGGTGTGGGTGGCACGTCAGACCCCAAGGAATGTCCCTGGCAGCCTCATCCCCACACAGATTTGGCTAAAAGGCAGCCAGTGGCTCGGGATGGGGGGAGGGACAGCCCGGGGGCCTCATTCCCCTGTGTCCTTTGGAACTCGGCTGGGGATTGAACCCCCCCAGCTCCTCCCTGCATTGGGGAAGTTCTGCTCTGCTGCTTTTGCTGCCTCTTGCTTTCTGCTCACTGCCAGGCCAGGCTTGGAGATAGCAAATGTTTTCCTGGGAAGAATTTTTCCCAGAGTATTTTCAGGCTGGACAGGGGAATGTCCAGAGTGCTGCTTTCCTCGGGTGATTTCCAGCCCCTCAGGGTGCAGATCAAGGGCAGAGCAGCCTCCAAGCTCCCCAATTCCTGAATCCAGGAGATGTCAGGCTCGTGTTTCCTGCCCCAGCAGCACCTTGGGATGTGGGAAGGGTGCTCAGCCTGCCAGGATGGGCACCATGGAGCTGTGGATGTCCAAGGCACATCACATAAAGCTTCCAAGCTTTCTGTCAGCTTTCCAAATCCTCCTGGGCACCATTGTCAGGAGATCAAGAAGGTTTGTGGAGCCTCCCAAACCACATCTGGATGCTGTTAATGGGATTTGTGTTCGGGATGAGCACATCTGTGGGAGGGGCTGGCACTGGGAGAGCCAGGGCCATGGGCTGGTGGCATCTGCCTGTGCTGTGGTCAGAGAGGAGCCCCAGAGCTCACGGGCTCCTTGTTGCTCTGAAACTGCTGCCAGGAGTTTCCTCAGAGCCTGGTGCTTCCCAGCTCCTTTCCTGGCAGTGCTGGGAGCCTCAGCAGCCTCCAGCTGCCAGGCTGGGTTGGGTCAGGAGCTGGTGGCCTTGTGGCAGGGGTGGTGGCACTGTCTGGGTGCTGCACTGTGCTGGCAGAGGGGGGGCACCCACAGGGAAGAGGAAAGGAGGCTGTTCCCTCCTGTGAAACACTCGCAGAAACTTCTTTATTGATTGGGGTTTGTTTTTTGTTGTTTTTTTTTTAATAATAAAATGTCTTTCATGTCTTGCCTCTTCCCAGAATGCCCAGGAAGGGTTTTCCATGGAATGTGGGATAGTGGGGGCAGGAGAGTGGCACCTCCTTGGTCTCCCCGAGTCTCTGCACCCCATGGTGGGGCAGGAACCAAATGAAATGGCCACAAAACCTTTTAGATGTCCTGCCTGTGTGACTGAGGCACAGTGGCAGCAGGTGACAGCCTGGCTCTGTCCCCAGGCTGTGCCTCCAGCCTGGCATCCCCGGGACAGGCACGGGGGACAGCAGGGATGGGAGCAAAGGGAAGAGGCCCCAGAGCTTCCCCTGCAGGCTTTGGAGGGAGCAGGTTCTGCCCCTTGTCCCTGCTGGTCCCTTCCTGCCAACACCCTCTGTCCCTGCCTCCTCTGGGCCACTCAGGGCTGGGTGGCATTTGGGACACCAGGCTGGGGGCACAAACCCCTGTGAGGAGGGAACTGAACCCCCAAACCCCCCAGGGCTGGGGAGGGGGGCAGGGCTGGGCCCCTCCCCTGGGATCTGGGCTCACTTTGGAGACACAGAATTGAAAGCACAATTTCTGGGGGAGCTCCATGCTGGGTGTGCAGCTCCTTCTCCTGAAGGATGCTGGGGGGAAGGGTGAGAAGAAACCCCCCCACATCTCTGGAAATTGCTTTCCTTCCTCTCCTCCTTCCAAAATAGCACAATTAACAGAAATAAACTCCTTGGTGCTGTTAATTTTGAAGGCCTGTGTGCCAAGCTGGAGCAGGCAGGGCTGTGCTGGAACAGTTAATTATTACCCAAATGGGGTCTGAGCGGGGCTGGGAGCATTGAAGAATTATGAAACTCTAACGAGGGAGGCCCATTCTTGGCAAACACTTCCGTGATTCAAATGCTGGGGAATTCAGCATGTTTTTCTCTTTCTTCTGAGGACTCTGTGAGCCAGCCCATGGTGCAGCTCTCATGGTGGGGATGCAGTTGGAGCCATCAGCCCAGGGAAGCTGGTGCTGGAACAGCTTCTGCAGCTCTTTTGTCACAGCAGCAGTTTAAAAATAGCTTTGGCAAGTCCATAATTAACCCATTGTTGCTTCTTAGAGCTGCCAAAGGTGTGGATCTCTGGGTGTGAGGTTTGGTGCTGAAGGTGCAGCTCTGTTTGCAGGAGCAGCTCGAGGGGGATGCTCACAAAGGCTGTTCTGCTTTTCTCTGAGACTCCCACCAGGGAAGTCCCTGCTGAGTTGTGTTTGTGCTGCATGAGATCCCCTCTGCTGTTCCACGAGGGCAAATCCTCCCCTCCTGCAGCTGGTTGTGTTGGCAGAGGAATCCCTGATGGGACCCAAGCTCTGCTCTCCACAAAGTGGCTGGAGGGAACCTCTGACATCTCCCTCCATCTGTGGGAACTGAGGGGAGAACTTTCCTCCTCTCTGCTTCCCAGTGTCAGCAATCCCTGGAGTTGGGGATGTCACCCAGCAGGTCAGAGCTGGCCCCTGTGCTGGGGTTCAATGAGCAGGATTTTTGGGGATCAGTGCAGCTGGAGGAGCTCACAGCACCTTCATGTGTGGGGCTCTGATGGGAACTGAGCTCAGCTTTGCTTTTCCCTTCAAAAAAACCCCACCAAACCTTGATAGCCTTGAATTCCTGCTGAGGAAACCTCTCACAGAAATGTGCATGTGAGCTGGGATCAAGCAAGATGAAAAGGGCAGCTCCAAAAATCTGTGGTCATTTTTGGAGTTAACCAATGTGGTTGGAGCTTTTTTAGCCTGAAATTAGACAAGCTGAGATTAGACTTCCAGAAGGCTTTAGATAGCAGCTTAATGGTCTTAAACTTTGGTTTATTAAATGTAAAAGAATTTTTTAATGTGATGTTGTGAAATGTTTCCTCCAAGATAAGTAAGTGGTGGTGTGTGGAGGGAGGGTGGGAGGTCAGAGCTGCTCCTTGAGTAAGACTTGGGCAATCCTTCCTCTCTCACCAACCTCCAGCCCCCCCCAGAGACCCCTCCCGAGGCTTTGGGGCTGATCTGGTGCCACACACCTGAGAAGGGGACACCAGGGCTCCTGAGGGCCCCAGGCATCTCCTCCTGGAGCAGCAGCCCCTGAGTCAATGGAAAATCAGCAAAACAACCCTGAGTCCTCCATGTGGGCAGGGAAATGCAGCAGATGGGCTTGGAAAGCTCAGCCTGCTTCTCATGTGGTCATGAATGAACTTCAGCAGCAACCCTGGACACGATCTTTATTCATTTCAGAAACACCTCTGGGGCCTTTGTTTTGGGAAGGGCTGGGAAATGCTCTGTTCCCCTTGGCAGGGGCCTTGAAGATGCTGTAGTTTCCATCCCTCCTTTAGACCTGCTTTTGGTATCAGAGCCCTCAGGTGGATCAGCAGAGGGAAGGATTTGGGGACTGGGTTTTATTTCAGGCTCTGAGGCTTTGTGTGTGCACGAGCTCAGTGCAACACCGGCCCCGTGGGTTTGGGCTTAGCTTTGGGGTGTTTCTGACCCTTCCCACTCTGCTGTGCAGCCTCACCTTGCTCCGTCCTGCCAGGGTGATGTCCTCGGGCACGGTGGGGGTGACAACACCAAGCAGGGAACCTGTGGGGAGCCCTGAGCTGCAGCAGTGTGGTGAATCCGAGGGGCTGTGACCCCACTGTCCCTTTGTGGCCCCACAGGGGATGTTTCTGAGCCCTGCTGGGGCTGAGCCCCCTCCCTGCCCGGCCCCAGCATCCACCCTGGTAGAGCAAGGCAGGTCCAAGGTCAGCATCCCCCTCCAGGGCTCTCCCTCTCCTCAGAGGTCACTCGTGCCGGAGCAGGAAAACAGAGCAGCAAAGCAGAATTGCTGCTTGAGTTGCTTTTTTTTTCATTAAAAGAAGGAGGCAGGGAGAAACATCAAAATCAACCCCCTCCCCCCACAAATCCTTCCCTTGTCTCGGAGTATTAAAAACATCCTGGAGCTGGGGCCATGCCTGCGCTCTCAGCGCTGGAGGAGGATTTCTGCCAAGACACTGACCCCTTGTGGATTTTGCAAATGTCTTCGAATCTCTTTTTTCTCTTCGAAAGGCGAGGAGAGAAAAAAAGCAACAAAAAAAAGAACAACCCAAACCCTTTCAAACCTTTGCTTGGTCCTTTGCAATGCAGAGCTATCAGAAGATTTATTATTAAACGGAGGCTGCGGGGTGATTTATGGAATTACAGCTGAGCCGCGTTGTGAGTTGCTTACAAATTGCACAGATATTCCATGGGACGTGAGCTCCAACGAGCACGGGATATATTACACTGCAGGGAAAAGGGGAGCTTAAAACCAGCTGGCCGACTGTAACAACTACAGGCACTTCTCTTTGAAGAGGAGCTGATCTCCATCTGGGTTTAATACAAGCCATGATGGACTGACAGCGGCCCTCGGAATATCTTAGACAAACGGCATCGCTGCTGCTCCGTTTTTTCCAGAGCTGTCGCACTGCTTTAGGCAGTGTTTTGTTCCTTTTCTCCCCCCTCACCCCTGCTCTGTTGTTTCTTCGTGTTGGCCACTCCTTGTGGAGCTTTAGGAGCTGCTGGGGGTTGTTTCTCAGCAGAGGAAGGGTTTTCTCTGAGCGGGGAGGGCGATGCTGCCGTGCCACGTGTGGAACCACGGAGCTAAACTGGCTACCTAGAAACACAGCCCAGATGTGAAGAGGGAAAAGGAAGCTGGAGTTCATTACCAGGAAGGATGTGTCTCCTTTGGAGTAAATCCCTCCCGTGGAGCCCCCTCCTCTGGCTGCTGACGGCTCCAGGAGCAGCCAGCTGTGAGCCCTGCTGTGCTCTGGGGGGGTGGTGTGGGTTGAGGACACCCCTGGAACCTTCCAGGCAGTGCCAAGTCCTGGTGCACCAGGCTCTGTGCTGCTCTGAAGATCAATCTCCCAACATCTGGTGTCAAATCTTCATCTCTCCACAAAGGAATGTCCTGGCCAGGTTTTGGTAGGCCGTGAGTGGGAGGAATTGGTGAATGGATGAGATTCCTTTCAAGCACTTGTTGTCCTCCAGGATCAAAGGTTTCTACATGAGCAGTCTCATATTTTGGCTTGTTAGGAAGTCATGGTGGTTTTATTTCAATCCCTTGGCTGGGTGATGGATCAGTTAGCCCTGGTTTTGTTCCCTGGCCTGGTTGGGCTCTGAGACCTGACTTCTATTGTGGATATCTAATGGCAAGTTTGGGATTTTTGGCTGTTAGGAATGAATGTTCCTGGCACACCCATTGCCAGGAAAGAGCCCTTAAAATCCAAGTGCAGCTCCGAGTGCCTCCTTCCCCAAGCTTCCAGGCAGTGTCCATGGTTCCCTGCCTCAGTGCTCCTGGCAAGCACCCATAAACACCCACTGGGATGAGGAATCCTGGTTTTCAGTGGTTGATAGTAGAATATTTGCATCCCCTGAGCCAGCTGCTGGCCTTGGGGTTTTGGGATGGAGAGGAGGGGGTTGCATCCTTCCCACTCCATCTCAGTCTCCTGCACCTGTGCCTGGGGGGCATGCAACTTCCAGAGCTGAGCTCCTCACCCTTGGGATTAAATGGACACAATTTTGGGGGAATTGCCCCCACTGGGAGCTGCAGGCCAGAGTTGTAACTTTTATGGGCCAGTCTTTGGATGGTGAAGTCCTTATCCCTCCATGCCTGGTCCCATCCAGCGTGTTCCCAGTGCTGGCTTCAGGCCAGGGAGCTCCAGCTCCCAGATGATCCAATTTTACCGCTTTTTGAGGATTTTTTGGGCCAAAGAGTGCTGTGATGGTCCCTGCCACACCTCCGTGGTCTGGCCTGAGAGGACAGAGCAAAAATTCCCAATTTCTGCAACCCCAGGCAGTCCTGGCTGAGCCTCCCTGGCTGCTGGGGTTACAAAACTCCGACATGGCTTCTCTGAGATACTGATTAGGGATGGACAAACCAGAGGGAAGAAAACAAGGAATCCCTTTGCACTCGTTGTGGAGTTAAATGAAGTTCAGCTGACTTTCTTCCTCCCCCCGTGTTGTTTTCCCCTTCAGTGCAGGCTTTTCTCATCCAGGTTCCAGCAGGATTGCGATGCAGAGCTGCTGGAGCGTTGTAGCTGCAGGATTTCCAGACAAGCCTCACCTAAATCTGGGAGTCTGTGGGACTTGGAGCAATCCTGATGTGCTCTGGCTCTCCAAACGGGATGAATTCGTGCGCTGTGTATCCTGCAAGGATCTGGATGCTGCTCAGGGTAGCAGATCTTTATCCCTCCCTTTTCAGGTGGGGCTTGGAAGGGGTGGGGCTGAGCGGGATGCTGGAGGATTGCTGGAGGGAGCAGCGCTTGGGACACCCATCCCGGCTTTGCTGGCTCCTCCTGCTGCTCTTGGTGGTGTTTGTTAATGGTTGGATTTCACCTTCGGGGTCTCTTCCAGCCTAAAGGATTCCATAAATCCTCCCCTTAGCAATCCTCTCCGCGCTGCTGCCGGAGAATTCAGCAGCAGAATTCAGCTCGGTGAATACAAAACCCCGGAGCTTTCTAAACAAATCAGGAGGAGCGAGGAGTGAATTTACACGCCCCAGTGGCCCTGGCTGGGCTCTGCTCCTCTCCTTCCCCATCCGCAGACCTCCCTGCCACGATGGAAACCACGGCACCACAATGGGCTGTCTCTGGCTAATGAAGCCCTGCATCCCACTGCAGCATTCCTCTGATGCATTAGGAAATAGTTATCATTTTTCTCTGGCACTGGGTTTGATAAGCAATTGCCTTTGGCCGAAAGCCGTGCCAAGATCTTGCTGCTTGTTACTGAGCTAAAGATGTGACATTGCAACACTTGTAATTGGGATAATTTAACACCCCATTAGCAGGGAGCAGGAATGGCCCTGTCTCCTACCCACGTTTGGGGCAGTTTTTTTATAAATCCAGCAGGTTTTGGGGAGAATAAAGGGTTTTTAATGGAAATGTGAACACTTTTTTCATTACATTAATTCATTTTCAAACTTTTTGGCAGCACGGAAGGAGGGAGCTGCTGTGATAGGAAATCTGGAGTGAGCCATGCCCCAGTTTGGTGAACTGGGAAATAATGGACTATGATCTAAATCCTAAATCTGCTTTCAGACAAGTCCCTTCTTTTTAAGGAATTGTAAAATGAAGGTGATGTTTAGAATTTCAGGATCCTTGTAGGGTGGTGATCATTCCCCTAATTAATCATCACTCTTTGGACTTGATGGGCAAGTTGGGAGTTCAGTTTTGTAGGGCCTCCAGCAACGCCCACAGCACTGCCTTGTCACAGAATCACAGAAGTTGGAAGAGACCTCCAAAATCATCGAGTCCAACCCAGCCCTAACACCCCAACCCGACCATGGCACCCAGTGCCACATCCAGTCTTTTTTTAACCTCAGGGATGGTGACTCCACCCTGAGCAGACCATTCCAGTATTTTCCCACCCTTTCTGTAAAAAGCCTTTTCCTAATACCCAACCTTATTTCCCTTGGTGCAGCTTGAGGCTGTGTCTGTGTGCTTTGTGGTGGATCCTGGGATGGGGGAGCTGCTGCTCCTGGCTCCCAGAACATCCTGTGAGGATCCTGGGTGTTCCTCCCGTGGGTTTGTCACAGCCTGGGGTCTATCCTGTCCCCCTGTGTGGCAGTGCCAGCTGTGGCCCTGCCATGAGCAGATTTGAAAGGAGCTGAGCTCATCCCGTGCGAGGGATCCTGAGCATCACCAGCTCCTCCCATCCTCCTCAGGACCATCCCACCATGGCCAGGAGCCCTCTGGATCCCTTTGAACTTCAGGGCTGCTCTGCCTCCTCAGCTCCTCCCTGCTCTGAGGGCTTTGCTGCTCTGCATCAGGACCTTGGGCTCTCCTGATCCACAATCCAACCAAGGTTTCCTCTCCCTGCTGTGAAAAACCTTTCCAGCAGCTCCCGAGGTCTCCAAGGGCTTCTCCTCTCCTCCAGGCTGGATTGCCTGTTGGTTTTGGAGGCCTGTGTTCCCCTGGCAGCCTTCCAGGTGTATATTTAGAAAAGGAGATCATACCTTCCATCTCAGAAATAACCGATGATGACTTAATTTAGAGCACGAAAATTAAAAACTCCCTCTGTAACTGCGGAGCATTCAGCATTCCCTGCAGCCTCTTGCTTGGCAGCCGTGCTTTCCCCACTTGGCTGTGGGTTCCTTGGGTCAGCTCTGGGCATCCTGTGGGTTATCTGGGAGCAGGAATGTGTGGAAGGAGCCATGGGGACCAGAGTCTCCTCTGCTGGCACTGCTGCTGGCGTCCAGCTGTGTTAACTGGGCATCAGTGCTGCAGCTGAATTCCATGGGAGACTCTTTGCCATTTTTAGCAGACAGATGGTTCTAAAAAAGAAAAAAAAAATCCTTTTTCAATCCCTTCGGATCATTCATACAACTTTACACTTCCTGGAGGCTTTTCTGGGACACCCTCAGAGAGCTGTGTTGGTGCATTGCTAACAAATGGGCTGGAAAGTTGGGTGTGAGCTCCATCCTGGCAGGGAAATCCCATTTCTGGTGTCCTTTACACGGGCTGGGGTTTGGGGCTGTGCTCACACAGATGGCTGTGGCTCCCTTGGCAGTTTCTGCTCCTGGGGAATAAGAGAGCTCTGGGCTGTGCTGGGCTCAGGATGCCTGATTCCCTCCTCTCCTCGCTGGACAAGGCTTGGAGCAACCTGGGGCAGTGGGAGGTGCCCCTGCCCACGACAGGAGAGTGGAATGAGCTGATTCTTGATGTCCCCTCCACCCCAAACCAGGCTGTGATTCTGTGACTCTCTGGGCAGGCCTAGCTCAGCTCCTTTACACCCAACTTCATTTGAAAATCTGGGATTAGCACCAAACCGGGTTCCTGAATTCCTTTCCTGCAGCTTGGGGCTCATCTCTTGTGTTTAACAACAGCATGGAGGGGTTGGAAATAGGTTACAGATTGATAAAGCCCTGGAGACCTGCAGGACAAAAAAATATTCTGTGTGCTGCCAGGAGAAATGCTTTCATTCTGCTCCTGGAAGCTCAGCTTTCCCCACTGCTGCTGATCACACCACTTTTTTCACCTCCTCTATCAGCTGTATTATCTGAAGTGTGCTCTGAGTGAGTGCAACGTGTAAAGGCCCCAGAGTTAATTGGCATTAAGGACGGTGTAGCATTATTAGGTGTGCCTTAATGTAACAGTCTCCATTTTGGTCTATTTACTCTGTACTGCTGAGTAAATGTGGAGATAAAAGAAGGTGGAATTAGCACTTCTCTTGCTTGCACTAAAGCCAAGCTGCATTATTTTCTTTTCTGTGGGTTTAGGCCTAAAAGTAGCTCAGGTATGTGCAAGTTTAAACAAGACAAACCAGGGCCCCATTAAAAATTGCTCTCTCCTGGATAATATTCAACACAGGATTAATAGTAAAGAGGCTGATGTCATCCCAGAGCTCCCGTGACCCTTTGCACTTCTTTAGCACTTTGCTGAAAGAAAACCTTCCTGACACACAGGCCTTGTCCTGCTGGAAAATCTGATGCTACCTTTTTTTTTTTTTTTTTTCCAAGAGCAGAGGGAGAGGTGTTCTGAGCAATGCAAGAAAAATTAATTGGGGATTAGGAGCTCAACCTGAGCAATCACCTTCCCCTCAAAATCACCTGGCTGCTGTGAGTCCATCCCAGCTCCTGGGCTGATGATTCCAAGGGTGTCCACCCCATGTTCCCAGAGCATGGAGAGGGTTGGGAGCCCACCTGTGACTGTCCCTGTGCAGGATCCTGCTCAGTGCCCTCCCTGCTTGGCAATTCCAGCCGATGCCAGGCAAGGATGGGCTCTCCTCCCTGCTGGGACTCTCTGGAGCTGTGCAGGTTTTCCAGGGATGCCAGGGCAGGCAGCACAATGGAATTGCTGCCAGTTCCCACCAGGCTGCAGCTGGCTGGGGAGGAAAGGGCTGGTTTAGATGGCATCAGGGAGGCTATGTGGCCCCAGCACTCTTCATTGAGGGAATATCTCGCATTTTGAGATTGGTTTTATCTTCCTGCCTTGGCTGGGCTCTAAAACCTTGATTTGTTCTTCAAGAGCTTGGCTGAGTCATGTTCTACACTGCACCAGCCTGGGCACTCCCAAATTGGGCTGGAAAAGGGCTGGATCAAACCAGAGCAGCATTTTGGGCTGCAGGGCTGTGAGCAGCTCCCTTGATAAGGAATTGGGTGTGCTGTGCAATAATTAGGGACTCTCCTCTGGGAATCTCCACAAACATTAATTAGCAGCTTTCATAAGGTCCCTGTAGGGACAGGTGAATGTTCCAGCTCTGTGCTGGTGTGCAGCCTGTGGCACTGGAGGGGCAAAGTGCCCTGTGCTCATGAATAACTGCAAAAGATCTGCTCACATCAAACTTTTCCAGGTTTGTCTGCCAAGTTTCAGTGCATCCAGTGCCTCGGGACAGGATGGGTGGGTTTGGGCAGGAATTACCATTAGGCACTGGCAATATTGATCATTGTGCCTGGTTATCAGTGCTGGGTCCAGCCTCTGTTCGTTGCTTTTTGCCCCCAAAGATCATCTTTGCCTTAATTTTATCGTGGGATTGAATCCACTGAGATGCTTTTGCTTCTCCAGGGATGCTGAAGATCCCCTTTGGAGCCAAGGTTTGTACTTGTAGGCCAGGAATGTCCTTGGTAACAATATCAATACAACCAAAAAAAAAAAAAAAAAAAGACATTTCCCAGCATTTTTATGCAGAAATCACCACGAGAATCCACAAAATCCCTCATGAAGCAGCCCCTTGCTTCAAAGTGCATTATCCCAGCCAAAGGTGGTCCTGCAGGGAGTTTAATCCAGTTTAAAATTATCCCAAAGAAGCTGCTTTTGCACTTGTGATGTTCCACTACTTAAAGCACCACAAGATCTCTTAGAGCAGCTACTTGGGTGTGAATTTTTTTATTAATAATGCTGAGGAAACTGCTAATGATTAATCAGCACCAAAACTTCAGTCTTAACCTGAGCAAATATTTTAACCCTTGAGTAGCACAGGTGCCTGAAGGTGTCTGATTGCAGTCTGGGTATGAAATACCTGGATAAAGACAGGGAGGGAGCTGGGGCACAAGGGGAGTGATCCCTGTGCTGGTGGCAGAGACATCCCATGCTGAAGGGCTGAGGGATGATGGAAGTGGCATTTGGGATGTGTCTGATGTGGCTTTCCCTGACAAAACGGGTTCAGCTCCCCCAGGTTCTGGGTCCTGAACGTTTCCTCCTGCTGAGCAGCCTCAGCCAGCAGCTTCAAAGGCTGCTCAGCCCAAACCAAAAACCTCAAGAAAGGATTCAGCCACGAGAAAACCCAGAGGCCACGTGCCGTGCATATGTCTGATAAACCACTCCCAAGTTCGTTCCTATCAAGCTTCAAAAAAAAGGCATCTCATGGTTTGCATTTCCCTTTTCCTGTCAGAAAACAGAAAATGCAATTTTCAAGCCACACCCCCGTGTGCAAGTTGCAATAACTTATTTGAATCAGTTTGGGCTGATGTCATCAGTTGTCCTTTAGGGCCTGGAGGGAGCTCAGATTTTAGGCTGGGACTGCCCAAAAATTAGATTTTGGGGAGATCAGAAGGCAAAGAAGTGAGTGCCTGATGCTTCCAAACACCAGCTTGACTTCCCTGGAGGGAGAAGAGGGAAAGGAGCAAAGCTGGGCTGCCTTTTTTGGTGGGAAAAGCTTTTCTGTGCTGTGGCAGGCAGTGCAGGAAGCCTGGAGGGAAGCTCTGGTGATGGTTTCAACGCCTCACATTGAGAGCAGAAGCCTCTGAGATAAAACAGGAACGTGTTCTGCAAGTTGCCATTAGCACACAGCCGGTGGCTTTGCAGATGGTTTGAATTCTTCCTGATCAAATAGTGGGGGTGAGATGGGAACCCTGACTGGAGCTGAGCTGCAGAACCTGAAGCTGGTGGGATTCCACAGCCCTGGCAGATGTTGGTCACCAGTTTTTGGCAATGCTGGGGGGAAAAATAATCTCAATTTCACAAAAGCTGGTGCTTTTTCCTTTGGGAGAGGAGCATTTCTGGGCTCTGGGATCAGGAGCGTTGCTTGGGCTCTGCCCATCCTCAGGAGGAACCTGACTGATGAAGGTCATGGCAGTTTCCTGCAGCTCTTATCTCCCAAAAGATGGGAGTGAAGAGAAGTGGGGAGGGATGGCAGCAGGAAAAGCTTCCCCGTGCTGCCCTCGGGGTGGGAGAGCCTTGGGAATGGGGCAGCAGCCCCTGGCTGACCTCACATGAACCCCAGTGATGGAAAATCTGGGAATGGAGGCATTTGCAGGCTGCAGCTGTAAACAGAGGGGCTGTTTCCAGTGATATCACATCCTGTTTGATCCCAAACCTTTGTCAGCCAGGAATTCCCATGAGGAATTGTCACTTCAGCTGCAGGACTGCTCTGGGGCAGGTTTATTGAGGCAGGGGTTTAATGCATCTGTCAGAACCCTGGGGGCTTTGGGGGAGGAGCAGAGACCTGTGGAGGGGTGAAAGGTGTGGGTGAAGCACAGGGCACAGCTGGGATTTTGGGGTTTGTTCTGGGACCCTGAGCATGGGAGAGGCTTTGGAGGCACCCAGAGGGTGTGGGGAGCTCTGGGTGAGCCTGGGGGTGGCTTTGGGGTGGTGGCACAGAGCAGCTTCTTCCAAAGCTGGGGAAAAGGAGGAAGGGAAATTCTGGCACTTGCTTTGGAGTGTCAAGTGTGGACACATGAGTGAAGTCCTGGAGGCATTTTGGGGTTTGCAGGATGATGCTGGGGGTTGTGGTGAGAGAGCTGCCTGTGTGACCAGTGCTGAGGTGTGGGAAGGGCCCATCTGGACCAGTGTGGACCTGGGCCACATGCTGCTGTCAGGCTGAGAGAGACTTCTTGTCCTGTTTGTACAGCACTGGAGTGTCCCTGGGGCAGCCACTCTCTCCCTGGGACAGTCCAATGGATTTTAGTATCAGAAGAACTGTTAGGTCTTGGTTATCCCCCTGTATTTCCTGCAGGATTTGCCACATGGAATCCTCACAGCCCAGTGAGATGCTGGTGGTAAATGGGCAGGTGGCTGGAGGGCAAATTTTGTTTAAGAAATACAACCCCAAAAGGATGCTCTGTCTGCCCCTTCGATGCCCTCAAGGGAAGGTGCCTGACCCTGTGGAGTTTTGGCTCCTGAAAGAGCTAAGATTTGACTCCAAGAGCACCCTCTTAAAAACATTATTGTCTGATCTTCAAGCAACTTCTTATCTTGTACTTTGCCTTGATCTAGAAGGGAAATCCTTTGTCTGTGTGTCACTGAGCACAATCAGTTCCCAGTATTCTGAACACCAGACACGCTCTGGTTCCAGCCTTTTGCCCTGAGACCTGAGATTTGCTTGTATTTACAAGCCCAGTAATTGCTGTCCTGAACCTGTTATCAACAGAGATACATGCAAGGGAAATTGCAAGGTTATGGTTGAAGCTTGCAGGGTTTTAGACTAACAAATATTTTAGCCTGAAGATATATTCAGTTTGATTTTGCTTTTAAGTGGCTCTGGGTAACATGAGAAGTTGCCTGTCAAATTTGATGGGGTCAGTAAAATTCAAGTATGTTCGACTGTAATTAACATTTGAAAAGAATTTGCTTAGGAATTAGCTGTTGGCAGTGCAGAGCAGCTCCTTGTGTGGAAGCAGAGCTGCCCATCAGGGCCCATCCTGTCCTGGGCAGTGCAGGAAGGGAAATCCAGCCTTTTCCACTTGTCTCCCTGACAATTACTGCAGGATTCCTCATGGGATGCTGACTGGATCAGCCACAAGGGATTCCATTCAGGAACGTCATAATCATCCCAGCACTCACTGAGGGGGAAAGGCATTTCTTCACTGATGGGGGTGAGGTGAATTTATACCTGAAAGTGTTTAAAGACTGGAGTGGTCTGGAGGCTGAGTTGTCTCTTACTGCTGCAAGTCCATGGAGTAACTGTTGTCCTGCTGGGGAATCTCTCCAGCAGTCCCAAAGTGGGGTTTGGTCTCCTGCCTCTGCTGCTGGTGGGAGCAGGAGCAATTTGTGTGGTGATGTCACCTGGAAATCCTCCCTGTGGGCTGGCTCTGGCTGGGCTGAGCTGGGCTGAGGGACTCGCTCCTGCCAGGAGCTTAGCCAGGTCTGGCTGGTGGTGGCAGTGCCAGCCAGGGTGTGACTCCACATGAGCCACCAGAGAACCCCTGGGACACGCCTGGTCCTGGCTGGGGTCAGCAAAACTGGGATTTGATGAAGGGCAGCCCTGGTGTTATGTATCAGGATAAACTATGATTGAGAAAGGGACCACTTCAGAAAAACCATGGTTCCTTTTTTCTGCAGTTCCCATCTCCTGAAGCAGTGACAGTGTGTTGTGCTTTCTCCTGCCCACAGGTGAAAGGCATCCCAGTGAAGATGTGGAATAGAGGAGTCCCCAGCTTGGCTCTGGCCTGGTCATTTGCCACTGTAAAGACAAGGGAAATTTCAGTTTTTCTGAGTGGCAGTAGCCCTTTGTCATCATCACTTAGTGACAACTACTCACACTTCAGATTTCAAAGCATTCAGGGCAAGAAAATCCACTTCGTTGAGATCACAGGGAAAAAGAGGTTTCCGTTTATCAAAGCTTTGGCAGTTTGGCTCCATTTGCCAAATCCTTCCCTAATAAATAACTCAACAGGCTTTGTCAGGGAACAATAGTGTTACTTAATACTGCTCTGTAATTAAGGCTGAAATTGTATTGACAGACACCCAAAGGATTCTTTTTGGTTGGATGGGAGCTGGTTTGGGGAGGCTTAGAGAGCAGAGATGTCTTCTGAGAGCTGAAGGTGCCATCCCTAAAATATTAAACCAAGCTGTGCCTCAGGGCTATTTTTTTACTTTGAATAAGACAGTTTGTGCTGGGTGCATGGGGGTTAGGAGGGGGTTTTAAATTTGCTCTAAAATCCAAACATCAGTGAGGACTTGAAAGTGTGTAGCCAAGTAGTGGTGGATGGGCAGCATTTCTGTTAATTAGGTTCATTAATGTGCCAGCAGCTGTTAATGCTGGGGACAGATGACTGTACTGAAGAGCATCTCTTTTGTTTTCTCCTTTATGACTGGGAAGAGTTGGTGGGGCTTGTGGAAGGTGTCCCTGCCCCATGGCAGGGTTTGAAATGAGGAGAGTTTTAAGGTCTCTTCCAACCCAATTGATTCTGCCTTTCTGAACATCTTCACAAAACCCAGTGTTGCAGAAAAACAAACAAACAAACAAACAAACAACAGATTTTATGTAGTGCTTTTCATTTAAATTGGGGTTTATGGGCTTTTCCCCCAAAATCCCTTTCTTGTTTTTGGAAGCAGTGTTGTGCCCTCTGTGCTTGCTTGAGCCCTGCAGGGTCCTGGGGCTCTAAACACAACTGCCCTGGAACATTTGCTGTGCTCATGATCAGAGTAGCTGGTGCAGCCCCAGAGCAGCGTTCGAGCACTTCTTGGCTCTGCCAGACACCAGCCTGGATAAGGAAAACCCTTGAGGGATTTATTCCCCAGCCAGGGCTCTGTGGGGCCAGAAAAAAAGCTGAAATAATTGCTGGGATTGTGTTGTTCCTTTGTCACCCCCATGTTATCAGAGCTTCACAGACACAACATTGTTCATTGCGCTGAGCCCGGTGCCAGGCAGGCGCTGCAGCTCCTCTGCCAGCATCAGCTTTTTTTAACCAGAATTCCAAAATTCTCCTTCCCTTAGGGTCTGTGTGTCACCTCCTGCCCTTTCTGGTGGCACTCACTGTGTGTGGATGCCAAATTTTTTGTGAAGGACTCCTCCAGCTCCTGGAGAATGAGATAGACCAAATTTATCTGTCCTGTTTTATCTGATGAGGGAACTTTATCTCTTGTACCTTGCCTGCTGAGGCCACCCTGTGTGTCTGAAGGTGTGCTGGGTGGGGATGAGGGGAGTGTGGTGGGATCAGCTGGCCCTGACCAGACTCTGGGAAGGGAAATTGGGTTGTGCTGCTGTGCAGAGGCTACTGGAGCCTGCTCTGGCTCCCTGGTGCTGTGGAGCTGCCCTGCAGAGCTTATTTTCACTGCTGACACCGTGCTGGGGCCCAGCTCCACGTGGTTGAGGCTGTCATTAGGATGTCCTTGGAGAATTTTCTTGGGCAAACACTGCTTTGCTTCTGTATCACCAGCTCAGAACTATTTGAGCCTTCTGGTGTTTTCTCAGAGTTAGTTTACCTTCCTTATTGCCTCAGGGATTTGGCAGGGGGGGATTTCTGAGTCTGGTTGTTGTCTTGCAAAGCTGGTGTTGGGAATGCCCACCTTGGATTTATAGCTCTCCTCTGGATCTGCCACTTCCATGGTAAAATGGCAAGAAGTCTTCACCTCCACAAGGAATTGGGTTGGATTTATCTGAGTGGCACTGACGAAGCAGACAGAGGGTTTGGTTGGAGAGGACATGGGAAGAAAACACCAGGGACTGAAGGGTCCTTCAGGGTGGCAGGTCAAGGATGAGCCAGGGCCGGACATGTGGGAGTTGTGCACAATAGACACCCATTTGGAAACTTAATCCTTTAATTTCCCCTCATCAAGTGGGTCAAAATAATATAATATAATATAGGCTTTCTCATGGAGATGCAAGCTGTAATTCCGGGCAGCCTTTTTTCATTTCGCATTTTCCCCTGCATAAAGTTACTGTCTCCTGTTCCAGAAGCAGCAGCAGCAGCAGCATTTGAGAGCAGTAATGAGCGGCCCTGGCAGGACTACAAAGGGCTCCGGAGGAGCAGGTACACCGGGGATGAGTAAGTGGTGTCGTTTGGGTGAAATAGGTGTGGAAAGTGCACTCTATACACGTTAGGCTTCAAAGCCAGCAATAATTACTGCGTTTGAGACTGTATCAGCACCCGGGGCTGCCATTCAGGTCGGGCAGGAATTCTTTGTGTAGGGCTTTTGTTCTCCAGACATCCAAGCTCCCCGTGGTTCACCCGGCACAACCGAGGAACGCCAGGGGAAGCGGGGAAGTGTCGTGGCTTTGAGCTGGGGATGGGTTTGTGCGGAGCCCTGGCTTTGATGCATTCATCGGGGTGTCCTGTGAATACGACTGGGCTGTAATTGCTCTTAATGAATGGAGAAAATCGGCGGTGGGGTGGGTGGTGGCAGCAAGATGGATCTTGCAGGGTGGCTCCCGGCAGGGCTCTGCTCTCTGGGCTTGCTGCTCTTGGTCTCATCTCGTGTCCTTTTGCCTCGGTGGTCCCTGCAGAAGCTTGGAGTTGAGCTGGTGGCGTGGGGATGGTGTCTCCTACATGATGTGTGCTTTACTCCTCAGCATGTGCTAAATACAGGATCGTTTGTGGGGGAGGGGGGGGGGGGTTTAGAGCCAAAAAGTAGCTCTCAAGTGTGTTTTGTGATGGATCTTGATGAAGAAGGTACCTGTTTTACAGAATGAAAATGGCTGAAATGATTTATCACTGGTTTGTTAGTGACCCAGGACAAGGAAAATGTTTTGATGTACTGAGTCGGCGCAGCTGCATCACCCTTTAAAGAACTCAGCCTTGAGGTTCCTGAACAATCCCATCTGAATCCACGTCCCCCTGAGCCCTGAGGGCAGGCTGCAGCATTCTCCCAGCAGCTCCCGTCCTCTCGCCCAGGGAGGGAATCCCAGACGCTTCGGATGTCACCAGCCTGTCACCCTTCTTCTGGCTGAACCGTGAGTGCTCAGTGCCAGCCCAGAGCCGCAGCCTGGCTGTCACCCACGGGGAGAATGTCCCTTTTTGCAGACTGTGGGGTGGCTTTTCCTGCTGCGGGGGCCGGAGCACACAAAGGCGGCGCCGGCCGCTGCCTCAGCCGCCATGGGCAGTTTTATCTGGGAGCAGAGCAGGGAGCCGATCTAATCTCTCCTTGGAGCTCCCCAAAGAACCCTTGTGCCGGAACAATAAACGCCATGGACGTGCTGCCAGCCTGTGGTGGCTGATTCCATTCCAAGGCGTGGGCATTTCTCTGCCGGGGCCGGCGGGCCCTGTGGCCGCTGCCCACGCCGGCCCGGCGGGGCCGTGCCATGGCGGCAGCCGGTCTGTGTGTGGGCACTGCCCGCTCCGCCCGGCCGGTGACAAAGCGCCGCTATGGGCGGAATGCGGCCCCGGGGCAGGGTGGCACCGGGGGGATGCTGCAAAGGCCGGCAAAGCCGACACAGCGCAGCTTGTCCGGGGGACAATGAGGGATGTGTTGTGAACGAGCCGAGCCGGGGGATGTCAAATGTTTACTCTGGGTTTCCACAGGGCGGTCAGACAAGGCCTCCGCTCCTCCTGCAAGCGGTGCAGGCCGCTGTGGGAGCGTGTGGATGGAGCTGGGAGAAACTGGGCCTTCTGTGCCGCCTTGGTGGCCTCAACCAAAGCCACAAAGCTCGGTGGCTCTTGTGCCAGTCACACAAAGCCGGCAGGAGCAGGATCCTGGAATGGTTTGGCTTGGGAGGGATCTGAAAGATCATCCAGTTCCAACCCCTTGCTGTGGACAGGGCCAGGGACAAACATCGTTTTAGTTGGTGCTTTGAGGATCCCATTATCCTGCTCAAACCCTCTCTCAGGCTTCACTTAAGCAGTGCAGCCATCCATCATTAATGCCATTGTGCAGGAATGCCCTTCCACATTCCCGGGTCCCCCATTCCCAGAGGTGGGAATGGAGAAGTGTCCGTGCAGTTTCCATGTCGCTGATGGTACTAGCTGCTCCTGAGCCTGTGGATGTGGTGAAATCCCTGCTCTGAGATGGATCTGAGCGGTGCAGAGGCATCATTAACATTCTGTACCGTGTCCCTGGGCCAAGTGAGGCAGTTTCAGGTGAGGCCGGAGCCCTGCACTGTGCCAGGGGCCAATGCCACCAAGCTTGGTGGCCCCTTGTGCCAGCTGCCCAGAGCGAGGGGGTTTGCAGCCCCCAGGCTGTGACTCGTGCATTGTATCTGCTCCTCCTGCCAATGCTGAATCTCATTTATTACACAGAACTTCACAGGCTTTTAATGAACCTCCCTGAGCTTAATTTACAACTTGGGGAAAGATAGACAAGGTGACAAAGTCAACTGAAATATGAAATTACTTTAATTGCAGAGGAGGACAGTTTATAGGCTTCAGAATCCAAGTCATTTATTTTAATGATCTCCTCTGCCCTCAACACATAATTACCATTCCCATTCCAAGCTGGTTTCAGGAGAGGTATGCAGGGAAAGCTGGTTGGACCTGTTCAGGCAGCAGAACTTTTGGCAACTCATAATCTGAGACGAAAAACGAATTAAAAGCAAAATATATTGTCCTGTCAGAGACACTTTTTCATTCAAGACACGCTGGGTTTTGCTTCGTTTCCTGGAGACAGCTGTGGTCCATCTGAAAGCAGCAATCCGAGGCACACAGCACTGGTTGAGTGCCTTTCCAACCCTACATGGTAAAACACTTGGAAAATCCCTGGGAGTCAACACAGGGGCCAAGGGGTAATGCGACCTTTGGGGGGAGGAGATGGAAATGTTTCATTTTCCTGTTGCTCCTTGCATTGGTGGGTTGGGTGTTCGGGGTGGTAATAAAAGAAATACGGACTTTGAGGAATGGATGCTGCTTTTCCCGCATGGATATCTGATTTTGGCTGGTCCTACTCAAAACCAGCTGGAGTTTTTCAACCCCTGTGGAAAGAGGAGCTGTCTGTGAGCAGCTCCAAGCTGTTTTCATGGAGTTCAGGTCCCTCAGTGTGAAAAAATGGATGTTGCTGGAGCCTCTTGTGGGTATTTGGGCACAGGGACATTTTGGTGTATCCTGAATTTTCCCTTCCACTGCTGGAAGGGTGAGTTGAAGGAGGTTGTGTTTTAATTACCCAACTTGGCTTAGCTCTGCCTCCGCTTCTCCAGGAGCTCTCCAGCTGAGCTTGGCCTGGCTTCCTCAGAGTTAAAACTCTGATGTCCCTCAGAAACGTGAGCACCAGGCTTGGCTTTTCCTCTGGCAGGGTGGGAAAGTGGGAGGAAATTGGGTGTAACCTGAGGAAGCTGGAAAGCAAAGATGAGCCCAGGCTGGTGGGACTCATGCCAAGGAGTGTGTTCTGAGCCAGGCTGATGCACCTTCCTGCAGGGAAAGGAGGTGAAAATACATTTTTCTTACAGGGATCATTAAGTTCCTTGGATTGGACCGTTGTGGCACAGAGTTTCTTGATTATTTTCAGATCTTTATTTTTTTTTAACTGCAAGATTGGTTGTGGACCAAGTGATCACAGAGTCATTAAAGTCTGTTAGCTCTCTATGTAAAGTGGTCATGAATATGTGGCAAAATGGGACAAACTCCAAAGGCACCTGGACTCTCCATCCACCTGCTGGAACAGGCTGGCTGCGATTTCATGTGGCCCTGCCTGAAGTCATGCAGCACCAGGAATTGGGGTTTCAGGGGTGCTGTGGGACTTGAGGCCCAAAATTCCATATGAGAGGCAGCAAACTGCATGTGCCCAGGGGCACAGCAACTTTTCCCAGTGCTGGTGAGTTGCTGGAGTGGAAAACCAAAGACTTCCAAGCTGATGTTTCCCAAAATTGGCATTTTGGCATCTTTGGGCTTGACTTATCTAAAAGATTGGCTGCTGGACAGTGTAGAACTGGCACTGGTGCAGCTCTGGGTTCGTGGCTACTGCTGATCTGACCTTTAAAGCTTAGCAACAAGAAATAGTAAATTAATTTTCCTGAGTAGCTCTGCCTCCTTGGCCAGATCAGTGTCCAGAATGAAGTGCTCCTGGCCTGAAGGAGAAGTGTGACATTCCTCCCCAAAACAAAATATCACAGGTCCTTCATGTGCTTACCCCAGCACAGCCTCTCTGGCCTGGCTCCAGTGCTGCCTCCAAAGTATTTGCTTTAAAACCACGCTTTAAAAAAACCCTCCATCAAAAAGAATGTGAAGGATGCAGAGTTTAGGCCTTCAAATTGGGAAATAGTACAATAAAGCTGCTTTTGTAAACTTCTTTCAGCTTCCTTGTGCAATAACCCACCCTGCTTTCCAGCCTGCTTTCTTCTCTCTGCTGCTGCTGGCCATCAGTGGAAGAAGTGATGGAAGCAAGAGGCCATATGGCTTTTTTCTGCTGTTTTTTCATGCTTGGCACAGCATCGTGCTGCTGGGAGCTGGGCTGGGGACAGGGGATGCTCCTGTTGATGTAGCCATGGGAATGGGGGGTGATGTGCTGAGGGGAAGTGCTCAGGGGGCAGGTGGTGTCACCTGGCTGGTGTGCATCTGCCCTGGGACAAGTGGAGGCTTCAAAGCACGTGGGAGGATTGTTTGGGAGTGAAATGGAGCTGGGCTAGGCTGCGTGATGCCCAACATGAGCTCAGTCACAGCACAGAGGGACAGGGCACTTGGGCCTGGCCACCCCTTGGCCACTTGATGCCTTGGGAAAGCTGAGCTGGAACAGAGACTGGACAGAGCTAGAGAATAAAGCAGATATTTATTAAAAGGCCTTTAAGGATACACCTTGGGCAGGACAAGAGCCTGGCCAGGGCTGCACCCAAGGTGGACCCAAAATGGTCACAAAATGGACCCCAAATGGTCACAAAATGGCTGACCGGTCACGAGGTCTCACACTTTTATAAGTTTTGGTCCATTTGCATCTTGGGGTTTAATTGTCCAATTCCAGCTCCAGATTATGAAGTCCCATCCTTCTTGTTTTCTCTCTTCAGCCCACCTTTGTTTGTGCTTTTGGGCCTGAAAACTTGTCACAGTTGTCCTTGGTGTCCAGCAGGAAAAGGATTTGTTTTGTGTCCCTACTCTTTATATGAGGCTCCGAGCTAACACAGCTAGGCAGCACAGATTCTGAAATACATGAAAGCTAAAACTTAAGGCATCACACTCTCCTGGGCTTCCTTTGCTAATTCCTGCTCCTGGGAGGCCTCACAAACGTTGCACCAGGTGCCTCTGTGCCCAGGGTTGGCCGTTCTTGGTGTGCAGGTGCCCAGATCCCATCAGCAGTGTCCCTTTTCCCTCCTCTCGCTGCACAGCCAGTCCTTGGTGCAGAGGGATTCTCCTGGGTCTGTTCTTGCCCAGCTCCTGTGAGGGTCATGAGTGAGAAAAACATCTCAGACTGGCTCCTGTCTCCCTTTCCACCGACCCCTACTTTTTAGGAAAAGCATCTTTTGTTTGTTTGTTTTGATGTTCAGAGGTTGAGGGAGGATGTTTCTGCTTGCTTTCTTTATTTATTTTTTTTTACCTGAAGGAACAGCAGTTTTCAGACAATTCAGACTTAGGAAGTGGGAATCAAATTTCTTTCTTAATCCTGTGGGTTGTTTTTTTTTTTCGATGAGGGTGTGTGAACTACAAGAAGGATCTTGTTCAGCCCCTCACTTGCTGATTTACGTCCAAGCCAACAGAGCCAGGCCTGGAGCTTTGATGCTGCTGGGGAAAAAAACAGGGAGAAGTGGAGGGAAGGCTGTGGGATTGGTGGTGCTGCTCAGCAAACAGAAAGAGGAAAAAGAGAGTGATTTCTCATTCTGCTTCCTAACTCCAAACACAACCCAAAGTTTTTATAAACTTTCTGCTCAGGTTTCAGGAAACTGCAAATGAAACTGCATTCCTCTCTGTGTTGGTCTTTTTTTTTTCTTTTTTCTTTTTTTTTTTTTTCCTTTGCTCTCTTTCTTTTTGAGATGCAATAAAACATCATCACCTACAAGGCTGTGGCCTTGAAAAGTATTCTCTGGAGGGCAGGCGAGGAGTGGAGGCAGATTGACTGACAGCTGGAATAAAGCCTCTTTATTATCTCTGGGACTATAATTTCCCTCTCTTCTGGGTGTTGGAGCAACAGGAGCTTGGTTGTCTCTGTTCTCAGTGGCTTCTGCTGTGCTGTGGTGTCCATCCTTCCCATCAGCTGAGGACACTGAACTTCTCAACACCTAGAGAATAATGGTTTTTTTCCAAAACTTGAAGGCCTTGAGTGTAACTAGTGAGCAAAAGACAAGCTGTTAAATAAGAATATAAAAGTAGCAGGAATGGGGCTGGACCATGACTGGGGA
Organism: Cettia cetti; assembly: GCA_013401135.1. Lineage (NCBI taxonomy): Eukaryota > Metazoa > Chordata > Aves > Passeriformes > Sylviidae > Cettia > Cettia cetti. The sequence goes on from VZUI01043247.1 coordinate 59,500, forward strand.
CAGAGCAGCCATGGCAGGATGTGGTCACAGCATCGTGTGGCTGCAGGGGGTCTGTCCTTCACCTTTAGCCATTCCTTTAACTCTTCAAACTGGTTTGGGGGGGCAAAGCTTGCAAATCTCTAATCCAGCAGCTGTTGGGGAGCTGCAGCTCCCAGGCTTGTCTGGAGGGAGCAAAGAATGGGGAAATGGCAGAGCTGGGGGTAAAAACAAACAGGATAATCTTTGAAGACAGAGTCATGAGCCATGCCCGGGGCTGTTTGTCAGCAATTGAAGGGCTGGGCAGTGGGATGCTGGAGCTGCAGTGCTGGGGCAAGGTCTGTCCTGCAGTTCCAAGGCAGGGACAGGACTGCACTGGGGTGCTGTGCCCTGTAACCTGCTTGCTGCAAAGTCTGGGCCTGCCTTTTTGGGGTGATTCCTGGAGCTTTCCCTGTGTCCAGGAGGAGGAGTGCACTTTCCCCAGTGCACTCCTGCTCCTTGGCACAAACCATCCATGGGCAAGGAAATTCCTGCTGTGGAGGGTTCCTGGAAGCCAAGTTATTCTTAATGATTAATCTATGAGAAGAACACAGCACTTATGTGTAAAAATGACCTTGAGGTGTTGTGTGGGTTCAGCACGTCCTGCCTCAGAGCTCCTGGGACTCGTGCTGCTGACCTGTGCCTGAGGGCAGACCCTGTTGGGGTGTCCTTTATGGCCACTCAATGGATTGCCACCCCATGAACACATTCCTGGCCTCTCCATCCCATCTGGAAATGGGGACACTGCTCTGGAGAGGGGCTGGGCTCCTGAGGGTCCCAGTGAGTCCAGCCAGGCCCTGTGTGATGGGGAGCAGCCCTAAAGGCAACCAGTGCCCAGCACCAGGGACCCCAAATTGCTCAGCAGAGGCTGTCAGGACACTTGGTTAATTAGAGAAGCCCCATTACTGGCAGACACAGGGTATATTTATTTTTAAAGCCTGTCTGACAGTGAGAACAGGCCTCTGGCCAGAGATCTGAGGCCCTGGCCATGTAATTGAGTTGAAAAAGGAATTCAACTTTTTTCAAACCAAAGGCCCATGTCCCATCTCCTCCCTGCCAAGGAATGGGCACGAGCAGGGAGCTGGGAGGGGTTGAGGGCTGTTATTTACGCAAAGTTTCCGCCTCCTTCCTTCCTTCCCACCAACTCCCCGTGACCCAGACCTGCCTGGTGAGGAAAACTGCTCCCCAGCCTTGCCAATTCTGGGATAAATAGGTCATCCAAAATATGCAAAAGCCAGTTCCAAGCCTTCCAGCAGTCAGAAAGACCTCAGAAGTCTTTGGATGCATAAAGCCTTTGCTAATTGTGTTATTTCCAATGTGGATTTTGAGGCTCTGGGATCTCTGGAAGTAGGGTGTTTCACAGCAGTCCAGGGGCAGGGGTTTGGCAGAGGAAGCCAAAGACAATTTCCAGCTTTATTTCACCCATTTGCTCACTCAGACCTTGACCATGGTGGTGGCAGCTGTGTTCTGCATCCTCCCAAACCCAGGGTTTTATCCCTCCCTGGGGAAGGGGGCTGTAATCTTTCAATTAAAGCAGAGCAGAGTCCAGCCAAGGATGTCTTCATTTAAACCTCAGTGATGCCTTTAACCTCGGGAAGTGCAGCTGCCAAATTTTGCTGGGTGATTGAGGATGATATAGGAGGGTTTCCTTGAGGAAACTCTCCAGCATCCTGCACTGACAGATTTATGGGGTTTGCTCTGACCAGCAAGGCACCTCTAGAAATGAGGGGGGAGGAAATGTGCCATGGAGCTGTCAGACTCTGCCTGCCCATGTTCCCACAGCCCTGCTTTCACTGTCCTCCCAGCTCCATTCTGCTAAAATGCTGAAATCCTTCTGGTTTTTCTAGATTCCTTTTTTTCTCATATAAATTGTCCTTTAAATACTAACAAGCTGCTTTTCTTGCTCCTGAAGTGATGGTGCCCTCTGATGAATCTGCAGTTGGTGTGAGCCTTGGCAGGGTGGATCAGGGCTCTTCACTTGCTCCAGATTAATTTCAAATTGAGCTATTGTTTCAAAGTGTTAGAAGCATTTTCTGAGTTGCTTTTTGTCTGGATCACAACTGTGTATCCTGTAGTGTGTGAGTCTGGGCCAGGCCAAAAGGAAATGATGCCTGAGGTATTCAGTATTACATAAGGTAATCAATATTGCTTTGTGTTCTTTATTTTCTTCTCTGTCTCGAACAAACTTCTGCTCTCAGCCAATGTTCAACCTGTTTGCAGGGTTGTCTGTGCTCCTTCAAGTCTCTTGGGATGATAAATGAGATTTATCATGGATCAAACTCAGGGCCTGAATTGTGGAAAATGTTTAAAACCTTTCCCAGTTCCTCTTCCAGTCCCTCAATTCATGGCAGTGATCTCACAATGAAGATGTGTCAGGGAGGGTTATGTGGGATTTTAGGAAAAGATTCTTCCTTCAGAGGGTGCTGGGGCACTGGAACAGCTCTCCAGGGAATGGTGACATTCCCAAGGCTGCCAGAGTTCCAGGAATGTTTGGACAAGGCTTCCAGGGATTCACAGGTTGGGATTCTGGGGCCAGGGGCTGGACTGAGGATCCCTGTGGGTCCCTCCCAGCTCAGGGTGATCCACAGTTGGTGTCCCTGTGCCAGTGTCATTATTCCAGGGCACTTCTGCTGGGGCAGGAGCTGGCACTGTGTCTGCACCTTGGGGAATGGCTTCCCTGCAAAATCAAAATCCAGTCTGGAAGCACTTTTGCTGATTTTTTTTTTTTTAAAGTGATGCCTTAAGTTTTAGCTTTCACGTATTTCAGACTCTGTGCTGCCTAGGTGTGTTAGCTCTGAGCCTCATATAAAGTGTCAGTAAACTCTCTTCACAGAGTAGAGACACAAAACAGATCCTTTTCCTGCTGCAGACCAAGGACAACTGTTACAATTTTCAGGTCCAAAAGCACAAACCAGGGTGCCTGGAGGGAGGAACAAGAAGGATGGGACCTCACAGCCTGAAGTTGTAATTTAACAATTAAACCCCAATATGGAAATGAACCAAAACTTTTTAAAGTGTGAGACCTCATGACCGGTCAGCCATTTTGTGACCATTTGGGGTCCATTTTAAGTCCACCTTGGGTGCAGCCCTGGCCAGGCTCTCCTGCTGCCCAAGGTGTATCCTTAAAGGCCTTTTAATAAATATCTGCTTTATTCTCTAGCTCTGTCCAGTCTCTGTTCCAGCTCAGCCTCCCAAGGCATCAGAAGAAGCTGGAGCCCTGCTCTCAGCCCCGCTCTCAGGCTGTGTGTGGCAGTGGCAGCCAGGCCGGTGCTGTCACTGATCCGGGGTAGTGAAAGGTGGGAAATAAAGGGAAATAAAGGGAAATAAAGGAAGCCAATGTCGTTAGCGAGCGGGCGAGTCACCGATCAACAACTTCCTGCCATTGTCCCTCCCTGCTCCCTCTGCATCCCGCGGGCTGGCCCGGGGCCAGGCACGGCCAGCAGGTATTTCCCTGCTGCCCACAGCTCCATCCATCAGCATCCTCCACCAGCTCCATCCTGCTGGGCTCTGAGGAAGCATTTACAATAATAATGGCAGCTATGGGGTGACCCCTGGGTGAGGGGATTGCTGCACCTGTGGATCTGAGGCTGGTTCCTTAAAAAGCCTTTACTTGGGGCAACTTGAACCAAATGTCTTGGTGTTTGGTGGTAAACAGAGAAATAGAAAACAAATTGCTGCTGGAGGACCCACAGCAGGGATAGAAAGACTTTAAAAAGTGATGCCTCATAGTCAACTTCTTCCTTCCCTATTTTAATATTAAAAAAGGCTTAACTTTGTGAAATGACAACAGCTGAGAACGTGCACATCTGTAAAAAAAAATCTGCTTTTTACTCTCTGAACTCTGCTCATTTCCCAACTGCTGTTTGGGAGAAGTGGTTTGGTGAGGAGTAAGGTTTAAAGCTCTCTCCGGTGCTGTTTCCCCAGTGCAGTCACCCGTGTAAGATAAATAGTAGCTGATCTCTTGTTAGTGAAGTGCGCGCTCTCCTTCACGCCTGACTGGAGTGGAAATGCAAAATCCTCTGCCATCTGCTTCCAGCAAGGAGCTGGAGGGAAGGATGGAGCCTTGGGCTCTTCCAGCCCAGGTGCAGCCTCAGCCAGGAGCCCATCTGTCCACTGTGGCCACACTGATGGGCAGGGGGAAGGTTCCCAGCACAAAATTGGGGTTTTGGGGAAGTACTTTTCTGCTCATCACCAATTCCAGTGCTGCAGAGAGGAAATTTCACCCCAAAAATGCCCACAGAGGGTTGTGTGTCCAAGAGCCCTTCAGCTTTTAAAAACTGCAGCCACAAGGGACAAGTTGCATGTAAACAGAGCAGCCAAGCTCTGGCTCCTTCAGGAGTGATCCCTTTGTTAAAATAAAGGGATGCAGCTTCCCTGGGATGCCGCACATTCACTGCTCCAGGTGAATGTTTGACGTGACAAATCCCCCAAACTTTTGCCTTTTCAGCTGCAGAGTGCAATTATCTCACTGTTTATTCAGAGAAAGAAGAACACTGTGGCAATCAGATTTTGTGCCAGTTTCCAGGGCAAAGCTCTCTCCCAAGCAGTGAAGGTGTGCCCAGGCATGGGAGGTGCTGGGAACAGAAGCATCAGATCCTAGCATCCTGTCCAGCCCTGCTCTTCCTTATCCCAGGAAAATTGTGCATGCAAAGATGTTTAACTCAGTCACCTTCTGCATGGACTGGCAGGCAGGATGCTGCAAAGCAAAGTAATTCTGTGAGATAAAGCAGGGAAGATGAGATGAGCCAAGGGCCCTGACCTTAAACTTCATGAGCAGGTTCTAGTTTGCAAAGGGCTGGGAGATGGGAGGGAAGCAGGATTCCTGCTCTTGTGTAGAGTCAGGGAAAAGATGGAAATCTCCTGGTTGGTGCTCGCTCCGCTGTAGCCTTTTCCCTTTTGGGCTGTAGCAGAACTGTGCAAGAAGATCGAATAAAGGAGGCATTTTTTAGCCAATATTGAGCATAAAGAGGCAGAGCTGGTGCTGGGACACATGCAGAGCTGCTCCAGGGCTGAGATAAAGCAGTGACAGCAGCTGACCCCGACCTCCCCGGATTATCTGATGTTCTGAGCATTTATAAGCAAGGAAGAGCCAGTGGCTGTCAGACCGGCTGGCTCCGCTCGGAGCCGAGCCCAGATGGGAGGCGAGCCCTGCCCTCCCAGCAGCCCAGTCCTGGGGGCAGCCAGATGAGCCCCTCCACCCCTCTTTTCCCCAAAAAAAGCCCTGGACAAATTGCTGGCCAGGGCGTCAGGGCAGCATTTCTCAGCAGGTCACTGCAGCTGGGACTGTCCCGGACACAGGAATCACCGGGGGCTGTCTCGTCTTGCAGATGTCTCCAGGGTGGCTCTGAATGAGCTGCATCTTTTCATCAGTCAGCAGAACTCTGGGCTAGCACCAGGCAGCCTTTTTCTTTTCATTTCTAGCTCAAAAAAAAAAAAAAAGAAAGAAAAAAAGAAAGCTTCATCTGTCACAGAGTGGAGCCACAGCAAAGTTCCTGAGTTGAGGATGGTGTCTGTGCCCCAGCAGTGCAGCTGCCACTGACCTCTCTGCCCGGGCAGGGGAGACACCTCCTGCCTTGTTTTTTGGTGGCCCAGCAGCAGGCAGCTCCCACGCCCCTGTCTGGAACACTGAGCGTGTTTATTTTAGTTCAAATCAAATGTTAAAATAATTCTGTGCAAGTGTTAAGTGAGGGTGATTGGAGTTTGCATGACTCCACATCCAAGCTGTGATTTCTTTAGGGCAGAGGAGTTATTTTCATTAACTCTTCAGTGCTGGCTCTCTGTGGCAGGAGGAAAGGTTGGATTAGCTGGATGTTGATGTACAGATTTCCAGCCCTTCCCAAGCTGTTTTAAATCAAAGAGGGGTAGGTAAATGTTTGGTTGAATTTCCTGTGCCGGCCCTGCTGTCCACAGCCTGGGAAGTAGCAGGATCCAAAGGGCAGCTGTTAAACAAAGTGAAAACAGACAGCGGGGCTGGGGCTGCCCCATCTGCTGCCCAGGGCCATGCAGGGAATCCTCCCTCCCCCAGCACCCTCTGGGGAAACAGGGAAAAGAGCTGAGGCCTTTGGGCAGGGTGCTGTGGGCACTGGGATGGGCTGGTACCCACAGGGATGGGCTCAGGTTGCCATGGCAGCCGGGGTGATGCACTTGGGATGAAGTGATAAACAAGGTGATGTGTTTGGGATGCTGTGGTACCCAGGGTGATGCAATTTGGGATGCAGTGATAAATCCCAGTGATGCAATTTGGGATGCAGTAGGGATGCAGTGATAAACCCAAGTGATGTGATTTGGGATGCAGTTTGGGATGCAGTGATAAACCCTAGTGATGCAATTTGGGATGCTGTGCCTGACACGTGGTGGTAGCCAGAGTGATCCACTTGGAATATTTTCCTCCCACAAACCTCTGTAGCTTAAAGGGTTTTCCCTTTCCTCTCTCCTCTTTATGCAGGCAATGTTCTGCTCAAATCCCACACAGGTCTGTATTTCTCCATCCAGATGACAAGAAAACCAGCCAGGTTTGGCTGCTCTGATATTGTCCTGACAGGAATCACTGCAGGATGTTACAGGGAAGGGGAGCAGGGCTCTGGTGCTGAGTATTTATAGTGGCCATAAAGTTCAGGAATTTGTTCTGTCCATGATTTAAATGAGGTGTGGAGGAATTGCCTCCTGCCATGCCCTGCACAGGCTGGGTCTGGGGGCACACCCTGCATCCCCCCTGTGTGAGGAGAGGCTGATAAAACACAATAGGATTCCTTGGACCTGCTGAACTGTCTTTCTCTGGATTTTTTTTTTTTTTTTTTGCCAGGGCAAACTTTTTTCCAGGACTTGGCAGAGCAACTTATTTCTCAGACAGGCAGCCCTGAATTAACACATCTGATTAATGAATGGCCACAGTGTCTAATGGCATCTTAAGGCCAAAGATCTTCCTTCAGTTTTCCTAGGTTTTTGTTCACTCCAGCCCCATTTTCCTAGAGCTGGTGTGAAGGGACAGAGAGGGGATTTGTGAGAGCTGAGCCCTTTTTCCTGGGCTTTGGCTTTGAGATGCTGTTTGTGGCAGGGTGAGCAGGGCTGGGTGTGCACAGGGTTTTCTTCACGAGGAGAACTCGGTGTATTTTTCCAAAGGGATTCTCTGATGAGGAGAATCAGGGAATCATCGGTAAGATGGGGAAGCAGAGCTGCTGATGTTGCATCTGCAGCCCGGCTCGGGGTAAATCCCAGTTTCCGTCTCCAGGTCAGGGATTAGGCGGGAGTGGCACGTGGAAAACGAGCCGGGTTTTGTGTGTGTTTCTCGCTCTTTCACAATCCCTGCGAAGCGAATTTAATGCAGTTTCAGTTTGGGCACAACAAAGCGGAGCTGCAGATCAGAAACACATGTTGTGAGTGCTGCAGGCACCGAGTGAAACCTGATCTGCCGAGGTTTCCCTTAAATCTGCACTTTCTCATTTGGCTCTCATATTAAAGCTGTATTTCAGAGCTGTCCAACCCTCTCGAAAGATGATGAATAACAATAAAAACATTCACTGGAGGACTGTCATCATTTCCAAAGGAAGTGTAATAAATACTTTACGACAGGGCTTTTTTTTTTTTTCCCTATGTACAGCCATAAACCAGTTTTAAGTTACAACTTATTAAGCCTCTAAACAATTAGAGCTTGGCTGTGGGAGAGGGTGCTGGGGCTGCTCCCTGGGCTGGGGTTTGGGGGATCTGGAGGGGATAACTTGGCTTTCACGTGCCTCAGTTTCCCCCTGTGCTGGTTGAGCTGTGGGAGTCAATGGTCTCTGAGGTGTCAGGGTGTAGGCCAGGCTCTTGTGGCACAGATTGGTGATGAACCAACATCTCCCAAGCTTGGTTCTTGTGCAGAAGGGAGTTGTCCTTTCCCTCTGTGTGTCCCACCTCATTTTGGTTAGAAAACAGGCAACACTTTTTTTGGCAGTGCTCTGTTAACGGTTGGACTCGACGATCTTGGAGACCTTTTCCAGCCTTAATGATTCCATGTTTGGCAGCATCAATTAAGAAAATAATAATCCCAGCACTGGTGGTGCTCTGTGGGAAGCGCTGACCCCACAGCCAGGCTTGGTGCAAAGCCCCTTTTCCCTCTCCACCACTTCAGCAGGGGAAAATCTGAGAGGAGCTGGCTGGGAATAACCCAGTCAGGAGAGGTTCCCACCTGCCTTTGTTGTGCCTTTTCTTTTGCTTTTGGCTTTACTGAACAGGAATGAAAACAAAAGGGGGCTCGTGGTGCCATTGCAGCATCTCCCTGCTCTGGCTCCAGCAGGAATCTGCAGGAAAAGCTGGCTTTGAGCCTTCTCCCAGTTCAGTCTTTCCTTTGGGTGATGGCTGAGAAGTTCTGCACAGAGCTGGGATGGGCTGGGAGGTGCCTGTGGTGGGCAGCTGGACAGGGTGGGATTGAGGATGGGCAAGGATTTGGGATCAGGGGCAGCAGCAAAACATTGAAATTCTGACCTCCCTGATATGCCTGTGTCTGCTGGGGGGGTTCCAGTTATTTTAGCTCTTCCCACAGTGCACAGCTGGCCTCAGAGCTGATCCCAGGCTGCCTTTCCTGCATCCCAAATGCAGGGATGGAAGGAAGCGAGTGCAGTTTGCCCCAGCTGCTTTGCCAGGGGTCTCTGCAGCCCAAACAGTGGCTGCAGTGGGGAAATGGCAGAGCAAATCTGTTCCAAATGCAAAGCTGCAGCAATTGCTGCTCTGCTCCTGGGGCTGTCCTGCAGCCCCAGCCTTGGCACCTGCAGAGGGGATCCGTGGGCAGTGCTGGGATCTGATGGGATCCAACACCAGCCCAGTGACAGTCACTTCAGCTTACTGCCAAATTCAGCTCAGACCCCAGAAATTCATTTGTGACTCAATAAAATGTGTTTCTAATGAGTGCTGTGCCCAGCTTGCTAATGGAATCCCAGGTTCCTGACGCTGTGTCATTCCTAATCCCCTGTTCTTGGATTTTCCTCCTTCCCTGCCTCTGCTGTCTGTGCAATTACCTTGCTGTGAAAATGTTGCTGGAGAGGCAGGTGAAATAAGATCCACCCCGTGGGCAGTGCTCCCCCTCCCTGGGTGTTTATTCAGCCTTCAGGTGATATTTCAGAGAATCCCAGACTGGTTTGGTTTGACCTTAAAGCCCATCCAGTGCCATCCCTGCCGTGGCAGGGACACCTTTCACTGTCCCAGGCTGCTCCCAGCCCTGTCCAGCCTGGCCTTGGACATTCCAGGGATCCAGGGGCAGCCACAGCTTCTCTGGGCACCCTGTGCCAGGACCTCTCCACCCTCCCAGGGCAGAATTCCACCCCTGGCACAGCTGGCAGGAGGTGCTGAATGTTTTCCACACAGAGACACCAAAAGGAACCAGAGCAGCCTGAGAACCATTTGCTTGATTTTTCTCCTTTAAAGCCTTTCCAGGCAGACTTTGGTTTGGATTGCTGCTCCCCCTATTTTTCTTCTTTTTTTTTTTTCCACTTGCAATTAATGCCACAAACATTTCTCACGGAGCACTGGATGGTATTGGCAGGGGGGTTATTAAAAAGTAAAACAAACCCCAACCCCAGCTTTAACCTGAAACACATTTGATCCGAGCTATTTTAGATTAAAGAGCATTTGCACTTTGAACGTGGAAGAATTTCTAGTTGTGGGCCCAGAATATCTGCAAACGTTCTTCTTCAGGTGCATGAAATCAATATTTTTGTTACTTTCCAAAGCTTGCAGAGCCCTCAAAGCTCTGCTGGGCTGGGGAGGTGCCTCAGAGTCACCCCAAAATAGAACCAGAGCATCACCAAGAACCCTCCAGCCTGGTTTGCTCAGGGCTCCTTTGCTCTACAATCAAACATCAGAAAGTGCAAAAACCCTTCATAAAAATGTTGATTTACTGCATGGAGAAGAGTTATTGGGTGAATTTTCTTCTGAGCCAAGTGCAGAGGGACTCTGAGCACCGATGGATGGTGTGTTGTGTTTTGCCTTGTTTTAGTGATGCAAATGGAGCAGATTTATCAGGAATTCGGTTACTGGGGTTTGTTTACTGGGCTCAAAGGAGCCGATTCTTGTGCTCGTTGAGATGTTATGCATAAGTAATTGATGGACAGTGATGCATGGGGGCTGCTTTTAAATGCAAGGGCGTAATTCCGATTAAAAGCCATCCCAGAGAGTGTTTTGGGGGGGTTCTCATCCAAGCCGTGCTCTCCTGAGGCCAGGTGTGGCTGAGCTGGGTTCCTGCTTCGCCCCGGGATGCAGAGGGTGCCCCGAGTTGAGGCAGGGGAGCTGCTCTGCAAACCCTTCGCAGGTGGGGCAGAGAGATCTGTGCGAGCTCCGGAGAGCTCCTCCCGCCCCCAGCGCTCGGGTCAGGGCTAAACTGGGGCTGGAGGGAAGGAAAGGGTGGAAAAGGTGAGCTGGAAGGGGCAGAGGAGCAGCCAGGGTGGAACAGCCCTGCCCTGGGGAGGTAAACGCAGAGCCACTGCCCTGGGATGTGGCCTTGCTGCTCAGAAAACACCCAAAATGCACGTTTTCCCTTCATTCCGGGGAGGCAAAGCAGCAGAGAGAAATGTTGGGGTGTTTACTGTGTTTATAGTGAGAGAGAAAGGGAAAAAAATCCAAAACACAGCCAATCAAATCCTTTTTTTTTTTTTTCCACATAGAGGAGAAAGCTGTTTTCACTTTTGCAGTATTTACGAGTTTCAAGCCCTTAACATCGGCAACACTTGGATGTGTCTTTCAGCTGCTCTCAGGTGTGTGGAAGTGGCATCATCCCCTGTCTGCATTTCCCTGCAAACTCTGAATTTTTGTGGAAGCTCAGGGGCAGTGCACACACTGCCTGGAAGTGAGCAGGGACTGATTGAAGAGATGAAATTAACTTACAAAGTAAATTAAAAAAATTATTTTAGGGTTGTCTGAAGTTCCCAGAAGTGTTTTTGGGAATAGTGGCACTGAGCACTGGGGCAGCCCCAGATCTTGGATGGTGCTGGGGAGAGCTCAGACTCTGAAAAATGAATTTTCCATGAATTGAAAATCCATTCTCTGGCAAAACCTGATCCCGAGAAGGTCCCTGGGAGCAGAGTGAGGGGAATTCTGAAATCCAGACTGATATAAAGGAATGTGATTGCCTGTCTCCCTGGGGAGAGGGACTGCCTGCACATCAGGACATTTCCCAGCCAGGGCAGCTCTGCTCCCCTTTGCTGTGGCCAGGAACTGACTCTGGTGTGACACTCTGGGCCCAAATCATACTCATGAAATCCGGAATTTATAGAATTAATAGGAAAAAAAATAAAATCAACCCCAAAACCAAAACAACCAGCTCGGTACTCACTTGTTAATTTGAGGGGTTTTTTTGCACCATGAAAATGAACTTTAGAAGGGCTCTAATATCTGAGCCAGGGTTTCCTGGCTGGCAGTGAGATAACGATGGGGAGGGTGTCGAGGCAGAGCTGTGCAGCACCAGCTGGGATTTGGAGCCGTCCATCCCTGCCTGAGCAAGGATTTCTCCCCTTTTCTTTTCAGGTGTCTGTGGCTACATCCCAAGGCAGGGCTGTGGGCTCGGGGAAATGCGGGATATTGATGAAATTGAGCATTTCTCAATGGCCTGTGCCATCTAGTGGCAAAGCTGGGCTGGAGCCGGGGCTGGGACTGAGCTGTGAGCAGCCTGGATTGCTGGGAGACTCTTGGATTATTGGGAAAGTCCTGGATTTCCGGGAGAGTCCTGGATTATTGGAAGAGTTCTGGGTTGCTGTGAGACTTCTGGGTTGTTGGGAGAGTTCTGTGTTGCTGGGAGAGTCCTTGTTTGTTGGGAACAGCCTGAATTTCTGGGAGATGGGGCTGGGGAGCCCTTTGGGGCTGTGGGTGCTGCTCTTGGGGTTCTCCTCTGCAGAAAGCTTCACTGCAGGTGTTGGATGCAGGAATTTGGGCTTTGCACCAATCTGTGTCCTTGCACCCTCCCAGCACCCCTCAGATCTGTTTTGGACACATGCTGAGATAGGAGAGTGAAAAAGATTTAAATTTTAAATTTTTCCTCTGTATTACAGCCCAGCATCTCTCTCTAAGTGCCCTGCACAGCCACAGGGATCTCTCCAGCTGGCATTCCTGGGGTGCAGCTCGGCGGGGAGGGGAGGTTGTGTCACCTGAGGCTGGCAGCAGGTGACAAAGGAGGGGCCCTGGCACTGGGCAGGCTCAGGGTGGGCATCACCCATGGTGGGAGAGGCACCAAGAGCCCTGCCAGCCTTTGAACTCAGCTTTTCTTGGGAATGCTGGAACACCTTTGAGTTTGGAGACCTATTGCAAGCTTTAAAACAAAAGCTGGCTGTGCCCTTTGTGTGCACAGAGCAGTCACTGCAAACACCAACACAACCTCCTGGCTTTTCCCTGCTTTTCCCTGACCCCTCTGATGCCAGGGCTGGGGTGGAGCTGCTGAGCCCCACAAAGGACACCTGGCCAGGTGAGGGCAGGGCCCTGGGGCTGGCAGCTTTTGCATTGTGCAAAGATTCCCAGTTTAATCCTTTTCCCTCTGTTCTCCTAGATAGGATAAATTATCTTTTTTTTTTTTTTTTTTGTACAGGGCAGCTGGGCTCATTTTTGGGCAGCAGATGAGCACAGAGGTGTGTGGCCAGCCAGGGGCTGCCCTTAAACCTGAAAGACAAAGTTTAAACAGGTTGCTGAGTCTAAAACCCAAAAAAGAACCCGAAACAAACCATCCCATTAAGCTGGGTATTTACACTGCTATTTCCAAACTAATGCTCTCTGCTATTTACCGAGCCTAAACCACAAGTTTTTACCAAGTGCTCCAGAATCCAAGATGCATTTTTGCAACTTCAAGTCAGTGGAAACTTTGCAGTTTATTTTCCCCTTTGGAAAGTGACCAATTCCTATTTTTATCCCGCTAAAAGCCCACAGAGTCACCCTTCAGGCTCCTGCAAGCAAACATTTCTTCCCCCCACTTTGCACCAGAGCTGCCAGGCTTCCCCCAAAATCAAACAGTGAATTGCTACTTTGTGACCCCAATGCACCACTCCAAAATAGAAATGGAAAATACCGTGGCAGGAACACAGGGATCTGTCAGTAAAGAAAACCAGGCAAACTATTAAAGCACATTTAATCTTGGGTTGCTGGATATGAACTGATCTTTCTTAGAGGGCTGGATGAAAGAGGCTGGATTATCCCAGGTCTGAGTGCTCCCATTGTTTTTCTCCCTTCCTCCGGAGCATCCGGCCTGGCTGCTCTTGGAGACAGGATGCTGGAGCAGGGAGACAGAGCCTTTCATCTCCCACAGCACTTTTGGTGCTCCCATGAACGGGCCCAGTCTGCAAAATACATTGAAAAAACATTTTTATAGGAGCTGGTTTGTGTCCCCTGTCCTCAAAGGATTCCTTCAAGCCCATCAGCAATTTTCCTTCAAAGGCTTTTTCCTGCTTTTAACCCCTTGGCTGCCCCAGGGAACATCCCATGCCTTTAAAAGCAAAGTTTGCACCTTGCTGAGGCTGAACTGTCCCAAAACAGGACTTTGGGTGAGATAAAACCAGACCTGCTGGTGGTGGCTCCATGGCTGAGCCATGGCCTTGTTCTCTGGCCAAAATCAAACTCCTGGTCCTGCTGGGGATGTCGAGGCAGGATCCCATCAATAGAGGGGAGGTTGTTGTCCAGTTAGTAGGAACAGGGTGAATTAAATGCATGAGAAAAAGAGATTTCCAGCTGAAATCAGAGTCCCAACTGATGGAGCTGAGAGCAGCCCAGCATTCAGCACTAATTAACAATAATGAGTGGATCCAGGTCATCATTTCTGTATCTGCCAGGCATCAGCCCTGTCCTGCCTGTGCCCAGTGGGAGGTTGGTGATGTGCCTGCCCTAAAGCCTCTGTGAGTGGAGGGAAATGTTCCAGCTCTGCCTCACTGCTTTTAACTTCTCTTTCTGTAGGAGCAGAGGTGAGGGTTTGCTTTAAAAGGTGAAGGTTCAGCAGCACACACCAACTTCAGCCATTGCTTTTCCCAAAGTGTGGCTTGGGAGCACCAATCCCGTGGATTTTGGCACCTCCCAATCCAGTGGTCACTCAGCTCAGGTCCCACAGCACACGAGCAGGTGGGACAGAAGAAGATGAGGGTTTTCCTTTAAGCCCTTTATCCCAGGGAAAGGGAGAATTTGTGTCCACACGCTCTGGTAGAGCCTTCCCTGGTGATTCCTGAGCCTCCAGCATCCCATGGTTCAGGCTGCAGCACAGGAATTCTGTGCTTTCATCCAGCTTCACTCAGCAGCCTTCAGCTTTCTGCTCTAACACATCCCTTCTGCAAAGGAAACACTTTAAAAAAACCTTCCCGGGGCTGAATTTAGAGGTTTTGATGCCTTGTGTGTGAGTTTCCTTTCATGGTCCCTGGTGGAACATGGAGTGTGGGGTTTCAGTAAATCCCATATTTATTCCTGCAGAGGTGTGGATCAGCTCACAGCACAAGCCCTGCCAAACTCGTGGAAATCCCAGAACCTGACAAACTGGAAAGCCAAACTGAGAAACAGCAGGAAGGCATCAGCCAACATCCAAATTCCCATTTTTTTGCCACCTCAGGGTGGCAGGTGAGGGGTGGGAGCTGCTCCATCCCCACAGAGCTCTCAGCACATGGCTCCAGGTGAGCTGGAAGAGCCTCCCCTCAGCCTGGGGGGTGGGATGGGGCTGCAGGGCCAGCTCCAGGGTCTGCAGCCAAGGGAGGAAGGAGCAAGGAGTTTATTTGTGCCAGGGAGCCCCAGGTCTGGCTGTTGAGGCAGTGCAGCTGCAAGGTGTGAGCCAAAGCGGGCTCTGGGAGCCAGCCCAGGGGTCTCAAAGCCTGGAGGAGCCCCTTGAGCCAAGATCAAACCAAAGGGGTTTTGCTGATGGCCCCTTCCAGTTCAAACCATCAACCCCAGCTCTCCTGGGTGCTTTCAATGACATGGATTCAAGGAAAAGCAGCTCTGAGCCTGCTGAGCCCCTTCAGGAGGTGTTTTGGTACCACCTGGGCTCTGCCCGTGGTTTGTGCTGGGTGAAACTGGGCTGGTGTGGGTTTTACTGGGGCTCACAGGGGGCTCTGTGTGAGCAGCAGGGCTGAGAGCTCCCTGTGCTCCTGGGGCAAGGAAGGATCTTCCTGGAGACCACAGCAAAGCCCCTGGTGGTCCTGTTTGATGGTTTCTGAGTGGGTGTGGTGGTGCTCAGTCAAACCTTGGCTTGATGACCTTGCCCAGAGCAGCTGTGGCTGCCCCTGGATCCCTGGAATGTCCAAGGCCAGGTTGGAGCAGTCTGGGATAGTGGAAGGTGTCCCTGCCTTTGGGATGGGATGGGATTTAAGGACCCAAACCATTCCAGGATCCCATGATTCTGTGTCCCTGGAGGTCTTTTCCAACCTTAATGATCCAGTGGTTGGGGTGATTCCCTCTCTGGGTGTATTTGCAGGGGAATTGTGACTTTCTTTAGGCAGTGGTGGCTGTGAGGACTCTGTGACAAATCTGCTGGGACATGCCCAGGGTTTTGTCACAGTGGCTGCTGGCAGAGCCACCAGAGCCTCAAATTCCCCTCAGGATGTGATCCCCCATGGCCACAGGGCACCAACACCCCGGGGCTGAGAGGAAAACTGCAGGAGGGGAAGTGAATATCTGAATGTGATTGTTATCTTTGCTTCCTGGGCTGCAGATAAGGCCTCTCCAGGGCATATAGAATTTGAGCCGTGGTT
This sequence comes from Cettia cetti, assembly GCA_013401135.1. Taxonomy (NCBI): domain Eukaryota; kingdom Metazoa; phylum Chordata; class Aves; order Passeriformes; family Sylviidae; genus Cettia; species Cettia cetti. The sequence goes on from VZUI01043247.1 coordinate 75,180, forward strand.
TCTGGAGCTATAAATGTAACACCAGTGTGTTTTCATTAAGTCTGAGGACAAATACGTGCAGTGAAACCTTATCTGGTGCATTACCCTAATGGCCTGGGTGATACCAAGGCTGGGGGTTTAAAGAAGTGCACCGAGGGTGAGCCAGGCTTTGTGCAGCTCAGCTGCCCCGTGCCAGATGTGTGTCACAACCCCAGCACAGTGACAAGTGTCCCAGTGCCACCTCAGCACTAAACACAAGCAAACCTGGTGCTTTGTGCAGGTCAGACACTTTCCAGCCCAGCCCAGTTATGCCAGGGGTTCATTTTGGATCCCCACGGTCCATGCAGGGTTATTTCTTTCATTCTTTATTTGTGAGAAACCAGCCCTGGTCCCTTGGTAGATGCAGAGCGAAATCCTCCTGATCCTCAGGCATTTTCCTGAGCAGGCACCAGGTCCCCAAGGGACAGAGTGCATTTTTGGGGTGCTGCTTTTCTCTGTGCCCTGAGAGCCAAGTGCAGGGAATTCTTATTCCACGGGAATATCATTCTGTACACAATGGAGGGACAGGACCCAGGGAATTGCTGCCCACTGCCAGAGAGAAATTGGGAAAGAATTCCTCCTTTGAGGGTGGGGAGGGACAGGGATGGAAATCCCAGAGCAGCTGTGGCTGCCTCTGGATCCCTGGAATGTCCCAGGCCAGGCTGGACAGGGCTCGGAGCAGCCTGGGACAGTGGAAGGTGTCCCTGCCATGGCAGGAGGTGGAATGAGATGAGATTTAAGGTCCCTTCCCACCCAAACTAGTCTAGAATTCAATGATTCTATAGAACCAAAACCAGGGATTTAGAAATACTTAATATACTTAATATTTCTAAATACTCCTTCCAGTTTAATACTTTTTCCCCTGCCTTCTGCTGGTATCTCAGGTATTTCTCTACTCAGCTGCTCCCACTGAACATGCACAGAGAAACATTTAGTTAGGAAAAAGCCCTGCTAATTACTCCATCACATAAAAAAAAAAAAAACAACTAACTGAGAAGTGATAAATTAATCATTAGCTTGAAAAGAAAGAGCCGTGTATATCCCACACATTTCCATACAGGTGGGAAACACTTTTTTTTTTTTTTTTTTTTCCATCTGGCCGGACAAACTGCTAACGGCGGAGCCCGGCAATTGAAACCGCACAAACAAAGGGCATTTCTGCGAGATGTGAAGTCCACACGGGGATACCGGGGGATTACTCCGGCTCGGAGGGAGGCGGCTGCAACAACAAAGAGCAAATTCACGGCGGGGTCCTGCCCTGTATGAGGTCATTTTCTGTCGGGGCTGCGCTCATTAGTCGGGCCGGGCTGTTGATCCACCCGAAGTGTGGGTGACAAGTGTGACTGGGATTGCTGATTCAGGGCTGCCCGGCTCGCGGGGATCCCGCTTTGTGGCTCTCTGGGAACGGGCCGTTAATTACCGCTAATTGCACCCCGCGCGTTTCCCAGCCGCGTGTGTTCCCCCGGGGTCAGCGCTGAACGACAGTGAGGGACAGGGCTGGGACAGTGAGGGACAGGGCTGGGACAGAGCTGGGACAGTGAGGGACAGGGCTGGGACAGTGTGGGACAGGGCTGGGACAGTGTGGGACAGGGATGGGACAGTGAGGGACAGGGCTGGGACAGAGCTGGGACAGTGTGGGACAGGACTGGGACAGTGAGGGACAGGGCTGGGACAGAGCTGGGACAGTGAGGGACAGGGCTGGGACAGTGAGGGACAGGGCTGGGACAATGAAAATACTTTCTTGTAATTCTTTTAGAAGAAAATTATTGTTTAAATTTGGGTCTTTTATTAGGAATTAGGGATGAAATCCTTAAACCATAAGCATTTCTTTTTTCCCCATTTTTAAACCAGTGCTGCATATTAAATAAATCCCACAATTAGTAGTGAATTATTTAAAGAAGATATCCTCAAACTTAGGGCAAGAAGGGGCCCTTTGATTTCCCTGAGTGGGAGCATGTGATGAAGCTTCTGCTGTGAGAGGTTCCCACCCCAGCTGGGGGTTTGGTCCGTGCTGGGGAAGGAATGGATGTGGGGCATCATTTGAACCTGAGAGGCTGCAGGGATGCTGCTGGAGATGCAGCATTCCACCAGGATGCTCCAGCTTCTCAAACTCAGCGCTGCCCAGCTGACAAATCCACCCAGAGGCTTTTCCCCTCCCATTTTGGTTCAGACAGATATAAAAGTCTTTGGATTTTGAGCTGGGCTTTATGCAAGGCCCAGGCTCTGAGTGCAGGGATGGCTGGAGCAGAGTCTGCTCAGGATGGTTGGGATGTCACAGCAGCAGGCATGGATCACAGCCCCCAGCCCTCAACATGGCATTTTGGAGATGAAATACTCATTTTCCACTCGTTGGTCTGGATTCTTGGACTCTGTTCCCACCCTGAGGGCTGGCAGAGCTTCCCATAGCTCCCAGCTCCCTCTGGAGCACCACAAGAGTGGCTCTGCTGGAGCTGCAGGGAGAAAATTCCATCCAAGCCCAGCTTTTCCTGCTGCTCTGACAGGCTGTGGGGTAGGCACAGCACTGGGAAAAGGCTCCACTTCATTCTGCTCTAAGCAGAAAGTTTGTTCACCCAGAAGCCCTTTTGGGGGAGCTACTTATTCTCTAATCTTGTGGTAATAATGGAATGACACAGAAGTCTGGGGATAATGAAAACAAACTGATTTCCTCATGCACCGAGCACAAAAGGAAGCAGGGAAGGGTTTCAGCGACAAGGCAGGAAAAGAGTTTATTTTAAATAAAGATTACAAAAATAACCTACTGTCAAAGATGATGTGAAAACCATTAAATAGCAATTTAAGGTAATTATAATCATGGGTGAGCTAAGGGCTATCTCACACAATTCCAATCAATCTTCCTGCCTGGATGTGTTATCCCAAGCCCTCGCTCCTGACTCCAGCCCTGCCTGCCTGCTGCAGAAATGCTCTGCTTGGAATTCAATCCATGCCAGGCACAGCCACTGAGAGCCAGGGATGTCCTCCAAGGGCTGATGGAGAAAAAACCTCTTTGGGCTCTGCCTTCCCCAGCCCTGGGAGCCCTTTGGGAGCTTCTGGAATTGAGACAGCAGAGTGTGGCACGAGGTGGCACCAAAGGAGGAGCAGATGGCACTGCCAGGCTTGGCTGTGCTGAGATTTTGTGGGCATGGTGGATCCTTATTTACTAAACTGGCATTCCAAGGAAAGTTACTAAATGCATTCCAAGGAGTGGCACCAATCATCCCATCCCCACAAAGTGCTGCTGCTCCCAAGGAATAACATTTGAGAGAGAAAATGAGATCCAAAGTGCTCCCAGCAGTGGGAAAAGCCAGCCCTTGGCCCAATGTGCCACCCAAAGGGCACTGGAAGAGCCTCCAAGCTGGGAATTGAGGGTCTGGGCTGGTGTGGGTGGGATCCTTGGCCAGGTCCTGGAGTGGGAGGCACAGGGATGTGATCCCCCAGGTCCTGCTGCAGTATTTTGGTGTGAAACAAAGGCTCCTCTGCCAGCTGGGAGCAAGGAACCCTAAAAAATTGATAAAAATAATCTTGGAAATCTAATTTAGAGCTGGCTCAAAGGATTCTGTGAGCTTGGGAGGTTAATCAGAGACTCATCAACAGGGCTTGGCAGCAGTTTGGGCAGTGCAGGACCTGCATTGGTGCTGGGGAGCTGCTGGGGCCGTCCCATCCCATGATTTGTATCTCAACAGGGATGAAAGGCTCAGCTCTGGCTGCTGCCAACAGCTTTGGACGTGCTGGGAAGAGGCTGTGTGCCTCTTGTTCCCAGGAAAATCCCTGTCTGCACCCTTCTCCTTCAACTGGAAAGGCAAAGAGAGGCAGTGCTGGGCCAGAAGAGGTGGCTGGGTGTTTCTCCACGTCAGGTGGACATTTCTGAGCTGGACTTTATGATCTTAGAGGTTTTCTCCAACCTCAGGGGCTCTCTGAGTCTGTGATGGGTCAGTGGGAAGTGCAAAGGCTTCTCAGGGAGCTCTGACAGCTTCTCCTGCCTCCTCCTGAGCCAAGGAACCCTTCCCAACCCTCCACACTGGTACTTTCCAGCTCCAGCTCAGGCACAATGTTCTTTGGATCAAAAGAAAAGCCTCTTGAAAAGGAAAAATGCCCAACAGGACCAAGGGGGAGATGCTCAGAACCACTCTGAGCAGCCTCAGGCAGCTGGTTTCATCCCCAAGCAAAGGAGAGCTGGGGATTAGCTTTGTGTCACAGATTGTTCTGAGGGGGGGGGGGGGGGGGGGATGGACTAATTAATTGGATTTTCATTTGGAAAAGGGGTGGTGGTTTGAGAGCTCAAACTGCCTGATTACTGCCAGCACATTAATTTCTCCTGGAAATGTGGCTGCAGTTTATCCTGATCATATTCAACTCGAGGCAATGAAAATTCTTCTTGCTATTTGTCTTGGCTTCCCTTGCTGGTACAGCGTCTGCAAAAATCTGTCATGCATGAAATGCTCCCCTCTCTTTTTGACAAGTTATTCCTCCTGCTGGCTAATTTTTCATTAAGAAAAATGCCAGGAACACCAGATACCCCGTCAGGCCTCTGTGAGGGCCGTGCACCGAGATTAAAGGCTGAGAAGTGTGGCTCTGCTGGCATTGCTTGGGATCCATTATTTTAATGGATTTGTTTTTTTCTTTTTTTTTAAAAAAAAGCCTCCCAACCCCTTCCTGCTCTCCTCAGCCCTGACAGCTGGAATTTTGCCTCAGTAAAACAGGGAGATGGGGTGAAATGTGTGGTTTGTACAAGGCAAAGCTGCTGGTGAGGCAGAGCTGTCACAGCCCATGCTCAGCCAAAATCTGCCTCTGGCTGGCTCTGGGTGGTGCTGGTGGCTGAGGAGGGACAGTCAGTGGGATTAGGGCACAAAACTGAGATTCCAGAAGAAGGGGGTTGTGGGTTAGACACAAAAAAAGTGCAGCTTCTACACTGATTCCCAATAATTCCCTGCTGAGGACGTGTCCTGGGTGAAAGGGAGCACAGGGGATGTGGAGCAGGTCACTGATGCCTGGAACAGGAGCAGGAGAGATGCTCAGGAGGTTCAATCCAAGGCTGAAGCTCCATGGGGACATCCTGTAAATGTCTGCAAGAGCTGGTGAGGGCTGAGGACGCAGCGAGGTGATGGGAGTGAGAGGAAGCACTCGAGGCCTGCAGGATCTGGGGCTGGAAAAACTGCAGTGAGGAAGGTCCAAGGTTTGGGTGGATAAATGGGGATTTTTCCAGTGTTACAACCTGCTGCAGAAATGGCATTGGGTAGTGGCCATGTGGGCTTGGAGCAGCGGGGCAGGTGCAGCCCTGGGATGTGCAGGAAGCTGGAAAATGCTCTCAGGCACAGGATGGGATCCCTGGGGTGGGCTGTGCACGGCCAGGAGCTGGGTTGGATGATCCTTGTGGCTTTCTTCACAAGGAATCCTATGATTCTGTGACATTTTATGATTTTAAAAGTGGCGTTTAGGGTATTTTCATCGTCCTCCTTACCCCTGCCACCTTCTGCTGTGCATTGTCAGCTTCCTGAGGCACAGGGGAAGCTTTTGTAAAGGCATTAAATGGGATTTTAGAACTGAAGTGGGCACTTAAACCCAGCAGTGTCTGCCAGACAGATCGAGGCTCCTACAACAAAGCAGCAGTGGGTGAGAAAATGGGCGTTTTGGTACCCAAAATAACAATTTCCCTGCACGTGCCTTAAGGCACGGGGCAAACTCGGGGGTGCAGCTGCCACAAACCAGGGCTGGGCTCGGCACAGAGTCATTTCCATGGTAATTAATCGTGGCTGAGCACGAGCAGGAGCCGGGGCTGGCGGCTCCCCGGGGACCTCCCTGTCCCAGCACATTCCTGGGGAGCCCTGGGAGAGCGGGGAAGGAAGCGAAGCCCCCAAATAACTTCATTTCCTCAAGGACCTTCCCCCGACAGATGGGAGAAAATTGCTATAAAAAAACCCCAGTCCCAAGTCGGGGAAAATATAATGAGCTATGGGCAAGGGGAAAAATAAATGCTGAGGGATATTTATGCAGCATGGGGAGCAGGCAGATCAAATCAGAAATTCCAATTAAGTCCATAATTTATTTCAACGGAAATAATAAAATTAGAGATGGGCCCGAGCGGTGAATTTCCGCTTGGGATCCTGATCCAAATGGCCTTTTTGGGATGTTCCAAGTCGAGCAATCTCCACCCTGTGGTGATGGGCCTGCAGCAGTGGCAGGGCCTCCAAAAATCCTGCTGGAACCTGCTTGGGTGAAGCAGCAGCATTTGAAGGGAATCGTAAATGGGAGATAGTGGGAGGAAGGAAAATCTCCAGGAGGAAGCTGCAAGAGGGAAGGATTCATGGAGAAATGGCATTGATTTCCACCCTGCCCACATGGGGATGTAAAAGCAGGAATTAGCCCTGGGAATGCCCAGGATGAAGAAGGGGCAGCTCCCTTTGGCTTGGTTTGGTTCTTGATGTGAGGAATAAAAAAGCCTGGATTTATGGAAGGATAAGAGGGCAGCGTTTTTAACCCCATTTCAGCAGGATTCCATATTGCAAATTCTTCTTCTTAAATATTTCTCAGTACTTGTGCTGAGCTTGCTCCAGGTCTCTGTCACCGTGTGAGCAGTGTCCTGGGAGGGTCTGGTGTCACCCACATGGCCTGGCACCCAGTCCCTGCACCCTGCCCGTGGCTGGGCTCTGATGGGACCCATCTCTGCTGGCAATCTCAGGGATTTTTCAGCCTCATTTTTCCCTGTGAGTGACCCAAAAGAGCCTCGTGTTGGTGGCTCTCTGCAGCTCATCATCATCACCACCAGGGAGGGGATCTGTGGTTTCTCTCTGCCTGGCTCTGTGGTGTGATGCTCCCTGGGTCCCATGACCATGAACTCCATGCACGGAGCCCTTGGGACAGAAGGATCCACCCAAGGGTGCCTGCAGCACCAGCAGCAGCACCCACAGCCCTTGTGCAGGTCACCCCTGGGGCTGTCCCAGCTGCTGGGCTTCCCTTTCAAAGCCTCACAGCTCCTCAGGAGAACTCTGCCAGCATTTCATCCCACCCTTCCAGCACTCCTGAGTCACCTTTTCCACCCCCTCTTATTTAACCCCCCCTTTCAGCCAGGACATTTCACATCCCGGGGTTGTTGTGATTAGAAATGTGAGTTTTCAGTTGTTCTTCCCCTCCCTCTGCCCAGTTCAAACCCTCCATTTACAAAAACAGGGGAAAGTATTTTAAACACAGAGATCAAAATTATACACCAGCTTAAATGTGTCACTTTTTGGCACAGCCACCTCCTTTCTCAGCCAAGGCTTGAAACCAAGGCTTCTGCTCCTCTATTTTATTGATTTCTTCTTTTATTTTCTTTTTTTTTTCTTTTTTTTTTTTTTTTTTTAATTTTTTTCCACAAGCCCAAATAGCCACTTAACAAAAACAGATTTAACCCCTAAGCAGCTGCTCCATCTTCTTCCTTGGGGCTTGGGGTTTGTGCTAATCCAGAGGATTTCCCAATACCATGGTGGTGCTCACTGAAGTTTCTCAAGTTGTCTCAGATCCCTCAGTTTGGGGTGAGAGCAGCTCCACATGAGGTGTCCTGGCTTTTCCCAGTGGCAAATTGAATCTTTCTTAAATAGAAAGGTCTGAATCTTCAGGAAACAGAGGTTAATTTATAATCCTGCATCTCATTTCCAAGGAGCTCTGAGTTTCTCAAGTGTTGTAGCCTTCAGAGCATCTTGTAATTAAAAGGGGGATTGTGGCTGCAAATGCAAATAGCAGCTAAAAAAAAAACAACAAAAAAAGAGTATGAGAGAGTATTTTGCACTGTGCTTGTTCAAGGCTCTTCTAACAGGAATATCCCACCAGACAAATGCAAATACCAACTAAAATAACCCAAAAAAATTCGAGTATGAGAGAGTATTTTGCACTGTGCTTGTTCAAGGCTCCTGTGACAGGAAGATCCCACCAGACAAACGGGATTGGGATGCTGAGGTTGGAAATGGAGCAGGTTCAGTGATATCCTGCACACAGAATATTTTGTCTCCTGGCACACAGAGTATAAAACACAACCCTGCTGTGTAGTTCAGGGGTTTTCCAGGCTTTTCTGCTGGATTTAGAGCTCTCAGGTGATAAATGCACACCCACATTCATCGGGAATTAACCCAGATGGGGAAGTGCATCCCTGGTGGAGCTCAGGCAGCAGAGGCTGGGTGGAGCAGCCAGGTTAATCCCGAGCAGCAGAACAGAGCCTGGGGCTCCTGGCTTTGTCTCTGGGTGGCTGCAGGGCACAGTTTGGGGATGTCACACACCTGGGAGGGAGTCCTTGCCCTGCAAACCGGGGAGCAAATCCCCTCCTCCCCCTCTCCTGCCCTTCCTGCTTGCCAGGAACACCACGGGTCTGATGTGAGCCTGGGTTTCCACTGGCACCGTGCAGCAGATGGAACCATAAGATCAATATATAGTCCAAATAATTAAGAATTGTGTTTTTAACTGTGCCTTTTCAACAAGCATTTCAAGTGCTCCCTAAATCAGCTGTGTGGGGAACAGTTGGGATAGATTTTGGTTTGCAGCTGCACAGAGACTGATCCAAGCCAGTCCAGCGAGTGCCTGGTGCTTGTGAAAGGTTTTTGGCAGCTCCAGGGGGATCCCCACAAACCATCACTGTCTGATAGCCAAGAGATGAACCTGGGAGGGAAAGCAGAGCCCAGCTGATTTTATCCTTCTGAAGGCTTTGGGCTTTTTCCTTCAGATTTCTGTGGGTTTGGAGGAATCAAATGGTTTTAAACTCTTGTAGCTCCCATGTGAGTTCAATATTTGGGGAAACTGAGGCACAGGGCTCCTGTGGGCTGAGGGAGGGGAGCAGGAGCACTGAGCTCTCCTTGCCTCATTTTCCCTTTGCTCAGTCGGGCTAAAACCCTTCCCAAAAGCAACTTTGTCCCCCGAGTGCTCCAGCAGAGAAGGAGCTGAGCAGCCTGGTGGGATGAGCTGGATGTGAAAATAATCAGTTTGGCATCCAGTGTGAAAATAATCCTGTTTGGCTGTTTTGTAGGGATTTAACCACAGCTGAAAATCAAACCTGATAAAGGTTTGGAAGCTGTCCTGTCTCCTGCTGCCCATCCCTGTGCACCCTGAGGGATGCTCAGATGGGCAAAATCCTCGTGTGCCTCTGGGAAGGGGCACAGTGGGTGGAAAGATGCTTTTTTTTGGGAACACTGGGAAAATGTGCATCCCTGGCCATGGGAGCGTTGCACCTCAGCAGCCTTTGTGCTCCTAAAGGCTTTGAATTTGGGAGAATATCCCAGAATCAGGAAAAGCTTTGGGTGGGAAGGGACCTCTCCAGGTGATCCAGTGGGCTGGGACACCCCAGCTTCCCTCCAGCCCTGGGTGGGCCTTGAGAGCAGGCAGAGATGCTCAGCAGAGCTGCAGGAAGTGCCTCGGGAATCGCAGGGGAGATGAAGTCACACCCCCCTGTATTCCAGATTTTTGGCCATTTTCTGTCATCTCTTGTTCTGTGGGGTTTCAGCACCTTAGCAAGGTGCTTTGGGGGTGTTCCCATTGGTTAATGCCATTTTGGGAGGTTGATTGTTCATCCTCTGGTTGGAGCAGGACTCAAAGGCACATCCAGATTTGTCCAAGAGCCAGGAGAGCCTGGTCTGACCCCACAGGAACCTCAACCACCCCACCCAAAGGGTCTCAGCCCCAGATCCAAGCCCTGCCCCTCAGCAGCAGCTCCCAGGCTCAGGGGGGGAACTGGGGGGCTGTGCCCTGGCATTGGGGGATCCAGGGGAACATCTCCACTCCTCCATCACCCCCAGCACCTCCCAGACCAGCCCAGTGCTCCCTCCCCACCCTAATTTCTGTGAAACGCAACCACATCATTCAGCCAAGCCCCTGTTTGTGCAGGTAATGATGATCTAGGCTCATTTATGCAAGATTATCCTTTTATCACATTTCCAGACTCATTTATGAGGCTCATGTTTTCCCCCCAAGGGCATCATCAAGTGAGTTAAGTTGTACTATTTGCCTCCTGCAGTGAACTGGCAGGAGCCTACTTCATTGACTGATGAGGGCTGCTGCCTTTGCCAAATAGGGGCTGTGTGATGGATATTTTACTTGTGAATATTAGAGCTGGAAATTAGCATGTTTATTGAGGTAGAATGTGTTTGTTTACATTCTGCTACCCATGGTATTACCTTTTATGACCTGAGTTATTTAGCTGAGGAGAAGCAGAAGCGCTCCCTTATCTGGGGGAGGGGAGAGGGGGGATAAAAAAAAAAAATAGATTAATGAGCTACTAGATATCAAATTATTGTTTGAGTGAGTGACAGAGAGGCCTCACTGGGAGCTGCCCTGTTCCTGTCACCTGGGCTGGAGAGCAGGGGGATGGGAGGAAGAGGCTTGGCTCAGTTTTATTTGGTTTTGCCTGTGGAGAAAGAGGCTTTGCAAGGAGGAATCCATCCAGGATGGGAAGAGCTCAGGGTCTCAATCTTCACCCTGCTGCACTTGCCTTTCCAGGCTCCTTCCCCGTCCCATTGCCCTGGTTCCATGGGGAGAGCCTGAGCAGCACATTTCAGAGCAGAGATGCTTTCCCCAGCCAGGGAAACACAGGAGATCTTACAGAAAGTGACCCTCTTTGTGTGAAATTTCCCCAAAATATCATCCTTTCCCTACTTTGAGTGGCAGTGGCCACCGTTCATTGTGTGAATAACAGAGCTGGTGTCCCAGCCCACAGTCAGGAGGGTTTGGAAAATTGCACAATGGAAGCTGTGAAGGGCTCACAAATCAAGTGCTTGGGAATGCAGAAATATTCAAATAATCAGAAATGCCTGCCTGGAGCAGGGAATCTGCCTGGCCAAACAGGGCTGGCTGTGGGACTGGGCACCCTGCTCCTGGGTTTGTGGAATTCCAGCCTGTCCTGAGCCTGTGTCAGGATTTCATTTCCTTTGCAAAGGTGCCTGCCAAGCTCTCTTACTCGGTGCAGCCTGCAGATGAAACGTGGTTCACATCAAGTCAAAGAAATGCTCTCTTTTGTATTTCAGCAAAATTTGCCTCTAATTTGTGTGGCCTTTAAGGATCCCTTGTCACAGGTGAGCAGAAGAGAAAGGAATTAATGCTGTGTCAGGCAGAGAGCAGAGAGGAGGTGTCAGTGAAGGGCAAAGCTCCTCCTGTGCTGCCTCATGAGCTGTGAGGGGCAAACTGGGGTGAGAATTCCCACCCAGGCCCCATCTCTGCTCACCTGCACAGCCCCCCGCGTGCTGGTGGCCTTGGGGGGCTGGCAGGTGACACTGGCAGTGCCACCACTCGATGTGGCAGCTCTGGGAGCAGTGGCAGCAGCTCTGCCCAGCCTGCTTTGCTGCCCACGTTCTCTCCCTGCCACGTGGCTCTCCAGGGTGAGACAAGCGTGGCTTCACTCTTGCAATAACTGGCAATAAAAATTATGATTGCCAATATCTGGGAGGCACTTGTGAGTCGTCAGATGAAGCGAATTAACAGCTTGAAAAATTGTTGGCCCTGGCAGAAAGCAGAGCTGTAAATGTTGGGATTATTTCCCCCGTGCTGGCAGCAGGGGATGGTGCAAGTGGGGTGTGCTGTGGCTCCCACAAGGAATCATTCCCCCTCTTCCTCCTGGGTGCTGGAGTTGTTGGGGTGTTTAATGTGTGGCAAATGGGGCTGTGCACGGATCTGTGGGTGAGTAAATCAGCTGTCACTGGTCAGCTCCAGGAGCATCCCCAGGCCACTTGTGCGTGACACCAGCCACAAAGTCATTTCTTCCCAACTTCTTGGCCAAAACTTGGTTTATCCTGAGTCTGTGCCTCTTCCTGCTCCCCTAAAGAGCTCTCAGTATTCCTTTGTCCCTGTTCTTCCTCTCCTCGTCCTGCTCTTGGCCTTAAAACTCCCATGATGTCATAAATCCTTGGGGCTAATTGTGCGTTCTGCAGGAAATATTCAAAGGCAACGCTTTGCCCAATGGGCTAAAGTACATTTGCATGAAGTGTTCATTGAGCAATTATGAATAACCTACAAGTTTTAAAAACAGCCTCTTTGTGGCTAATTTGAATGTTTGCTGCAAAGTGCAGCATTTGCTGAATTAATGAGTCATTACAAATATTTCACTGAGCTCTGGTGGCACTGCCTGCTGCTGCAGGAAGGGCTTTTTATTCTTCCACTGCACCTGTACCATTCCAGCGACATGCAATGCTTAATTTCTGCAAATTACTCCTACTAGAGCAATATGAAATACAACTAACTTGGGGGAAGGAGAGGTATACTTTAATTAAATCATCTCGCAATTAGTCCTTGAGTGATGAGGTAAAGGTGGTTTATCTCCGTGCAGTGGCACCAAACCACTGAGGAGATGCACACAGAGGGAATTGCAGAATTCACAGCAGCCTTGCAGTGCCTCAGGAGAGCTGGGGAGGGACTGGGGACAAGGGATGGAGGGACAGGACCCAGGGAATGGCTGCCACTGCCAGAGGGGAGGGATGGATGGGAGACTGGGATGGGATTCCTCCTTTGAGGGTGGGGAGGGCTGGGCTGGAATTCCCAGAGAAGTTGTGGCTGCCCCTGGATCCCTGGAAATGCCCAAGGCCAGGCTGGACAGGGATTGGAGCACCCTGGGACAATGGGAGGTCCCTGCCCATGACACTGGATGAGGTTTAAGGTCCCTTCCAACCCAAGCATTCCATGATTTTGGGATTTCATAATCAGATGAGTTGTTCAACAATTGGAGGTTTCCTAAAAGCCTCCAAACAGGTCTTTGCTGCTGGCTTGGGACCACCCATATTTACAGCATTTGGACTGATTCCACAAAAATTTATATTTCCTGGAAGTGCATTGGGCCCTGATTCTACAGAATAATACAGAGAGAAAATAGAATATACCATCAGTCATTTGTTTTGTCATGAGGAGGATGCACAGTATTGAGTGTAGATACTGGATTTGGTCCTTTGGGATCTTCCCAGCTGTGGGACTCTGGCTCTGCTCCTCTTTTTGCACTTTTGGGGAAGTTTTTTTTGTACTCAGGGAGCAGAGAGATGTCAGCCCCTCAGAGCAGTGTGGGTGTGATGGTCCCCTTTGTCCCTTCCACACAGAAGTGACACACAGAAGTCAGAGATCCACCCCAAGCCTCCCCTAGGTGGGACAGAGATTTCCTCACTCATTTCCCTTGGGATTTTCTGCTGGAGAAGGAGATGAATGGCCCAGTGCTTCTGAAGGCACAACTCCCCCAGCAGCATTTAGCAGGATGTAAAATTCTCCTCATGATTGATTGTCCCCAGTGTTTGAGACAGACAAAATATGCTGGCAGTCTGTCCTGGCTGACACTGCAAACCTTGTCTGGCACACAGAGCCCTCCACAAGAGAGGAACATCTCCTGATTGTAGACATCCAGGAGCCCCTTGGGAAGTCACTGGGATTGGCAGATTCAGTCCCAAATTGAAGAGCAAATGTTAAACAGAGACATGTGCAGGACAGATCTGTCCTTCAATCACAGGTTGTCCTTCAATCACAGGTTGTCCAGGTATAAAAAATTATTTATTTTTTTTTTAAAAGCCCCTAAGTGCACTTTAGCAGCAGAATTTGGGATAAAATTGTTGAAGGCAAGGAATTTCAGCAGCAATTCCTCCCTTTCCTCACAGCAACCTGAGCATTGCAAGAAGCAGAGGGATGCAACCCAGGGGGTAGTTTCATGCAAAATGTCATTTCTTGAAGTTTGGAAAACTCTGTTTATAATAGCAGAACTTGAGGTTCAAACATACAGCCACAGAGGAAGGGGATTCAGGCAGCACCAAGCACAAAGCCCAAGCACAAAGCCTGAATTTAGAATTTGGGCTTGTCTCAGGTTGCATAACAGCCTCAGTGTTACTTAAACGTAGGTGTTTAGAGTGTGGGTGCACGCTCCCGTGTGTGTGTGTGTGCATTAATAGCAATTTGTGATAGATGCCTCTGGGGCCCACGCATTCAATAAGGAAAAAAGGAGTTTTTATGGGAGATAACATAACTGTTTGCAATTTGGCTATTCATTGTATCTTTGGCATTTTATGTACCGCATTAGCCGAGGCAATTTCATGCATATGGATATAATGCATTAAGTAGGAGCATTTAAATATAGTGAAACTAATTTTATGATGATTAGTTGAAGGAAAACATTGCATTGGTATCATCTATACAGGAGCCAATTTGCATGAAAATGCCCAAAGTTGCTATGCCAACATTTTCTGTGTTGCCGGTCGGGGTCGTCTCTGTGTCAAGACTTTGTATTAAAAATCGGTCTCCAGTGCCCGTGTCTTTTAATTCATTGCAAGCTGTAGGCCATTTGCTCACAAAGCGCTTGCAGTAAAACAAATGAATAGCTAAAATACTCATTTGCATGATTCCCATTTGAAAACGATTCCCCTGAAATTAAGGAAGCGTGTGACTCTGTTGCGAAGATGGATGGGCAGATGAGCCGTGCAATTAATATTTTTCGGCGTTCTCTTTTTTTAAAGCCCTCCTAAGACTCCGAGCAGCACATGCTGCCTCCCAGACAAATTGGGTCCCGCAACAGTTCCAGGGCTGCCATGGCAGCAGCTTGTTCCCACTCTCTCCCCGTTATTGTCTCACTTACATTATGCAGTAATTAAAACTATTTACCATTCCTACTTATCTGCCATCTGCTGCCATCGAAGTTTGCTCTCCTTTATAAAGCCATCTTCGAGGAGAGGAACGGAGTCAAGGACGAGCAGGGGGAGGGAGGGGATGCTCCTGCTTTCATTAATAGGTAGCGGACCAGGACGAGGTTGAGTGTTGTAAACAACCGGGTACTTCCACGGAGAGTGTCATTTTCTGGGATTTACATCTGGCCACCGTGACAGGAAGAGTTTGGGTTCGGTTTTTTTTATTTTTTGTGGTGCAAAGCTGGCACGGGGTGGAGGGGAAGAGGCGCAGCAGATGCACTGGAGCTGCGGGTGCAGCAGGGGGACGCTCCTCTGGTTTTTTACACCAGGATGGTGCTGGCGGTTCATTCACCCCTCAGCCAAAGCAGGGAGGAGTGAATGAAGGCTTTGGATTTGAATGGAGCAGATCCGTGAATGGGAGCTCGGTTCCTGCCGGATGCAATGCTGCTGATCGCAGCCCGGCTGCATCTGCGCTCCAGGTCGATACATCGGAGAAAATGGGATGAAAATGCCCAAAGATCTCCGGGGCTCAGGGAAAATACGGTCAGAGCTCGGGGCCTGAAGCGCTTAAATCACCCCGGGGTGGGGACAGGAGTGATGACAGCCAGGTAAACGCAGCCTGCGGGAGGCTGCGGAGAGCCCGGCCCCGCAGGCAGATTTAGGGAGGGCAGGACGTGCCCAGCACGGCTCTTCCCCAGCCGAATGGGCCAATAAAACAGCTCCCAGGGTGCTGCCGGTAATAAAAAGTGAAGAAGTCGGCAATTACTGCCGCCCTCATCACGTAACTCATGCTCCAGATTATTTACAGTGACTCTAAAATTTTAAAAATCCAGTTGGTTTAATTGCCTTTTTCTGCCGTGGGGACATCAGCGAGGGAGGGCGGCACAAAAGCCACGGACCAGCAGGTCTGGAGCTCTGGGTCTGGTCGGGGTAGTCCGGAGCAGTTCACAAAAACACCGAACTTAGCTAAAAAAAACCCTAAAAAGCCCTTTTTAGTTGTATATTCTTCTTCATTCCAGCTCTGGCAGGCTGAATTACAGCTCACAAACCCAGCCATGGCACACAGGGCTCTCTGGCTGAGTTGGGTTTTTTCTTAGAAAGCCGTGGCAGTTCCATGAGTTTTCCATCGTTCGACTGCAATTGATTTCCTCAGTGCTCATTTGTTTTATATTTAAACACTCGGGTCTGGATTTCAACTCTTTTTCGTGGCAGTCCCTGTTTTTGCCACCATCTCCTGGTCTGAGGAAAACATCAAAGGAAAGAAGGAGGAGAAAAATGTTTAGTTCTGGAAATGTTTAGTTCTGGAAATGTTTAGTTCTAGAAAATGTTTAGTTCTAGAAAATGTTTAGCTCTGGGTTTGGGTTCTTAACCATCGGGGATGTTGGTGTGAAGCATCATTCAAGAAACTCTGGCAGAAACAGTCCCAAATCTACAAAAATATGCAACAGGGAGCAAATGCAAACGCTGGCGTTACAAACAATGCTGGCAAACGCTGCCAGGCTGCTGGGGGGCTCATTCAGCGCTCCAGAGGTTCCCCCCTGCCCACATCTGGAAGGATTTATGGGTTAGGTGAGAACCAGCATCCAGTTTTTCGGTGCAGATTTCTCAAACCCAGCGCTGGATGCTCGGAACCAAAGTCATTTCCCAAGCCATTCAATTCCTTTGTTACCGTGCAAATAGTTCTCATTCCTTGCCGAGTACAGTAGAGGGGGCATTGTTGCACCGAATTATTTACAGACACCCGGCTGAAAACTAAAAATACGGGGGCATGTTCTGGTCCTTTTTTGGTGGCCACACTGGGCTGTCCCCCTGGAACACCAGGAGATCTCAGGCACATCCCAGTTCATCCCAGCAGGATGGGACCAGCCTGCTGTCCCCATTGCTCCTCAACCTCATCCAGATATGGCTGAGATCCGTGGGAGGATGGAATTTGGCCCCAATTTGCTTTTTTTTTTTTTTTTTTTGGGTGTTGGGCTCCTCCTCCCATCCATGATGAGGTTAGGCTCCTAAAGGTTGAGTGAAACCTCTGAAAATCTTAAATATCCCCTTCATCCAAAGTTGAAAAACTGGCTGAGTTTTCTTTATGCTATCCAGCATCCCCATCCCTTTTAGTAAATGATTTTACATCACAACCCCGCAAAAAAAAATTACCATAGAGATCCCATTTAAGGCAAGGGGGAAAAAATAATGTAAAAGGAAATATTTTAGGTAGGAGTTGAACAGCAAATGCTTTTTGGTCTCTGTGGGGAGTAATGATCCACAACAAGGACACAATTCTATATGCATGTAATATTATCACATGCTTCAAAAAGCTTTTAAATCACATAAATGCAGTTATGGACCATTGTACAAAATAAACATTCCACTTGTGTTTAGGCTGTTTTTAGTTCTTTGATCTAAAGTGATGCTTGCAGATTTTATTGCTTTGTAAATTAAAGCAGCTTTCATTTGATTGAACTAAATTAATAAGGCTTTTGCCTTGTTGCAAGATAACAACTACAGTATATTTTGGCTGCACTGCACGTATGGAAACTGCAGTCTGTAACAATTCCACTGAAGCTTTGTGGAGGATTTCAATACCTATTTTAATTAAAACAAAAGCCACTAATGTGTTCCTTAAAGAGAAAAAAACCCTTGAAAGTCCTTTTAAATCTATTTTAATATGTCTTAAGGACTAGAAGATAAATGGTGGGAGAGCTGGGCTCTGACAAGGGACTTTTTCTCTGCCTTTGGAATTTGCTTCATGCACGTCTAAGGCGTGGCTCCTTTGGGATAATAAATCATGGAATCCTGGAATGGTTTGGGTTGGGAGGGACCTTAAAGCTCATCCCATTCCACCCCTGCCATGGGCAGAGACACCTTCTACTATCCCAGGCTGCTCCAAGCCCCTCCAACCTGGCCTGGGCCACTCCAGCAGGGATCTGTGGTCAGGTGGGCTCTGCCCATGCCAGGAAGGTCCTCAGCCCACTTTACCCAACGTATTATGACATTTTCCAGCTCATTTCTCCTCTCTGGGGCTTTCCAGCACAGTCACCATCTTTTAGATACCCTGAAGAGGCTCCCCTGGCTCACAGGAAGGTTTGGGATGTGGACATTGCTGGTTCAAACCATCTGATAATTTTAAGGAAGCTCTTTGCTGCCTGTGGGTCTCAATGGTTTTGTTTTTTGGGGTTTTTTACCCCCTTGGGAAGTTTGAAACCAGAACTGCTTTTTGCTCAATTTCATTTCCCAAATAATAATTAAAAAAAAGCCTTCAACAAAAGCTGCTCTTTGAAACCTATAACAATATAAAAAAAGGCATTGCCAAAATAACGGAGCTGCCACATCCTGACCACAGGGGCACCGTGGGAGGAGAGCAAGACCAATTTCCAGCAGGGAAAAACTGGGAGCAAAGGAACTGTGCCACTGCACTGGTGGGCATCCCCAGGTGCCCCTGGATCCCTGGAAGTGCCCAAGGCCAGGTTGGATGGGGCTTGGAGCAACCTGGGATAGTGGAAGATGCCCCTTTAATACCCTTTCCAACTAAACCTTTCTGGGATTTCGGGATCTGGTGGGGTTCCCAGACACAACTGCAGCTGGGAGGGCTCAAGCCTCAGCTCTCCCTGCACATCTCCAGGGCTCTGGAATGGCAACAGCCAAAGAAAGTGTAAAAACTCCCTGAAAATCTCAGTGGCTCTGCTCCTGCAGCCCCTGGTTCAACACTGCCACACTCAGCAGGCCTGGGCTGGTGGAATCCCCACATGGTGAAGGGACAGTGTTTCCTCATGGGCTCCATCCTTTTTGATCCCAGAAACTCAGATCCATCCAATCTCCCCTCCTTCACCACCTGGCTGGATCTGCCCCATGGTGCTGGCATGCTTCCCAGTGTTTTTTGTTTTTCTAACTGGGTTGCAGGGACAGATCTGCTGGCCCCAATCTTTACAGGTGACCCCTGGTGCTGGTGCTGAGCCCTTGCTCAGCATCCCCTGACACTCCTCCTGTCTCTGCTGTGAGCTCAGCAGTGGGATGAAAAAAATCCCTCCAGGCTCATCTCCCCCAGCAGCAGCCCCAGCTCCCCATCCTTCCCCTCCTTCTTGCTCCTTTCATAAATAATTTTAATATAGTCCAGAGTGGCTCAAAACAGGAAACTCTGCTGTTTTAGTTTGGTCTGGAGTCAATTTTCCTAATCCCTGCGGTGGAGTTGCTAAGTTACCCTATCCCAGGGCCCTCACTGCTGTTTTCATGTGGAAAAAAAATAATAATCATAAAGAAAAAATACAAAAATCTGTTCTTCACCAAAGTGGCGGAGTTTGGGAAAGCTGTGGCACAAGGAGCCTTTGCAGAGCTGTCCTTCAGAAATCCCATTTGAAAGCCAGCCCTGGAAAAGCCAATCCTGGGCGGCTTGGGCGAGGTCAGGGGGGTCAGACAGGAGATGAAATGAAAGACAAACAGTGGCCGTGGAAAGCTTTCCCTGCCATCCCCCCCGGGCGTAATGAGCCCTGGCTGAGCGCTTGGACAGAGGCCAAACATCCATTTACCACAAATCTTCTGTAAATGATTACATTACCTTACATTAGTTTCTGTAGTACCCCCAACTGTTCCTTCCAAAGCAAGTTAAGCAGAAGGAAAGCTGCCACTTCCCTGGAATTATTCTCCCTTGCTTCTCCCGTGCCTCCTGCCCCGAGGGGTGGGACACAGGGGGACAAATCTGCCTTCCCACCCTGGCTTCTTGGACACTGCTGCCTTGGGTGAGGGAACAGCAGTTCCCACCGTGGGATGGGGAGGGTGGAGAGCAGGGATGGAGCTGGAGGTGCAGAAGCTCCCCGAAATTGCAGCTGGGAACAGGAGCAGGTCATAATCATGGCACGGTTTGGGAAGGGATCTTAAAGCTCGTCTTGTTCCAACTCCTGCCAAGGGCAGGGACACCTTGCACTGGACCAGGATGCTCAGAGTTGCTTCACATGGGGGGTGAAGGGTTGTCCCGTTGCTCTTGGGGTCTCCTGGGCTGCTGGAGTTCCTTTGGGTTGAAGCTGGGTGGACCTGGCTCACAGCAAGGGAGGCTGTGGCATCCCTGACCCTGCTGCACTCCAGGCAGGGCAAAAGGCTCACAGAACTCTGGCTTGTAAGCTCCAAGTGTGGGGACATCCCAAGATCCTGAGTCTGGAAGTTTTAGAGAAACCTCATCTCTCCCTAAGCAATTCCTCTTCTCTCCCACTCCACCTCCTCCTTTCCCTACAGCAAAACCACTTGGCACAGCCCCTCCTCTCTCCACACGGATTCCCCCAGCTCCCTCCTCTGCTGGACGGGTTTGTCCAAGCTGTGTTTGCCTTCTGGGGCTCGCTCTTCCACTCCAGCCATGTGCCTGGGAGTGATGAAAGAGCAACTGGGCCCTTCAGCCGGGTGCAAACTCACGCTCTGCTGGTGTGAACTACTTTTCCTTGATGGGATTGACAACCACACGGTGATTTCTCCCCTCTCCACTCCTCCTCACATGACAGATTCCTGTGGCTTGCAGTACAGGGCCAGTTTATTTATTTTCTCCCAGCCCTACATGTGCAGCCCATGTTGCAGAGAGGCAGAGTGATCCCTATCCTGATGGTTTTCCATCTCTCCAAGGCACAGGAAATAGCATTGCTTTGCCTGCCAGGGCTGGAGTTACACTGGAGACTGGGGCTGGGGGTGGTTTGGGGCTCAAAAAACCTTTGGGAAGATGCTTTGAGATGAACAGCAAACTAAAAATAACCCCTGGGAGTCAATTATTTTTTAATTTAAGCCAGGGAGCACCAGAGTTTTCTGTCAGTCCCAGGTGTGCTCCCCACTCTGTGTCCTCCCTCCCTTCTTCCAGCCTTTTCCCGAGGCCTTCTGCTAATCTGCCATTTGTTATTGATTTTATTTAAGCTGCAGCAGTTTGTTATTATTATTAATTCCAGGCACATTTTTAACAGCACTAATAGGCTGGAAGAGAGAAGTGCTCTCATTTGCACACCCCTTCCCTCTGGAGGTGATTTAAGTCCATTTATCTCCCCAGTACAGAAAAGAAAATGGAGATAAAGGCTGTTAATGGTGGGTTTAAGGTGCTCAGGTGTGAGGGGGTGAGAGGTGACACCAGGAGGTGTTTAATGATCATCCTGTGCCATCAAAGGTGGTAAAAGGGAATGGAGCTTCTGCTGCCTTATGGGAACCCAGGAGAGTGGTGCTGATCCTGCAGCTCCTCCCTGTTGGACAGACAGCACAAATGGCCAAATGTTGTCTTCAAATGTTGCAATTTGGCCACAAGTTGGCAGCTGCTCTGGGGCTCATCCTTGCGCTGAAATGCAGAGGCTGCTCCGAGGGAGGAGTGATGGGGGCGGTGCTGCTGCTGCTCCTCCTTACATCCGTGATCCTGCCCCCGGTGTTGGCTGCTCACACCAGGAGAGGCTCTTCCCAGGAAGGGAGGATGCCCCATTAATGTCAATCTTGGAGTAATTAACTCCTGGGTTGTGCTTGGCAAGCGCTGCCTTGCACGGAGACACTGAGCACCCCCGGAGCTCGAGGCTGCCTCGAAATCCTGAGGGGAAAACCTGTGGGATTTTTTGTTGGCATCTCCCCCTTCACCCTCCGGAGTGGAGGAGCCTTTTCCAGGGATGAGGGAAGCGCACTGCTGTCAGTGAGGGGCCTGGTGTGGGCAGGAGCTGCTCCCTGTGCTGTTATTCCCATCGAGGCCATCATTCCATGGATGCCATCACTCCATGGATGCCATCATTCCCACCAATGCCATCATTCCTATCGATGCCATCACTCCATTGATGCCATCATTCCATGGATGCCATCACTCCATTGATGCCATCATTCCATGGATGCCATCACTCCATGGATGCCATCATTCCATGGATGCCATCATTCCCACCAATGCCATCACTCCATTGATGCCATCACTCCATGGATGCCATCATTCCCACCAATGCCATCATTCCTATCGATGCCATCATTCCACTGATGCCATCATTCCATGGATGCCATCATTCCATGGATGCCATCACTCCATGGATGCCATTATTCCATGGATGCCATCATTCCATGGATGCCATCACTC